>JAULKQ010069767.1:0-82500 GCA_032356285.1 Smithsoniella earleae | reverse complement strand
CACTGGCTGACGATGGAGGAGCCGACGTGGCCGAAGGTGTCGTACCCCCCCATCAATTATCAAGACATCATTTACTACTCAGCGCCGAAGCGGAAGCCGGAGCTGAGCAGTCTGGATGAAGTCGATCCGCAACTGCTTGAGACGTACGAAAAGCTCGGCATCCCGCTGGAGGAGCAGAAGATGCTCGCCGGTGTTGCGGTGGACGCGGTGTTCGACAGTGTGTCGGTTCGCACGACATTTCAGGACACGCTTCGCGAAGCGGGTGTGATTTTCTGCCCGATGAGCGAAGCAGTGCGTGAGCATCCTGAACTCGTCCAGAAGTATCTCGGCTCGGTCGTGCCATATTCGGACAATTACTTTGCGACGCTCAATAGCGCTGTCTTCAGCGATGGCAGCTTTGTGTTTATCCCGAAGGGCGTGAAGTGCCCGATGGAACTGTCCACGTATTTCCGCATCAATGCGATGAATACGGGGCAGTTTGAGCGCACTTTGATCATTGCGGAAGAGGGCGCCTCCGTCAGCTACCTCGAAGGCTGCACGGCGCCGATGCGTGATGAGAATCAGCTTCACGCTGCAGTCGTGGAACTTGTGGCGCTGGACGATGCGACGATCAAGTATTCGACCATCCAGAACTGGTATCCCGGCGATGCGGAAGGCGTCGGCGGCATCTACAACTTCGTGACGAAGCGTGGCAAGGCCCAGGGCCGTAACTCCCGCATCAGCTGGACGCAGGTCGAAACTGGGTCGAGCATCACGTGGAAGTATCCAAGCTGCATCCTGATCGGCGACAACTCCGTCGGTGAGTTTTATTCCGTCGCCCTGACCAACAAGAAGCAGCAAGCGGACACCGGCACGAAGATGATTCACATCGGGAAGAACACCCGCAGCACGATCATCGCGAAGGGCATCAGCGCCGGGCGCGGGCAGAACACGTATCGCGGGCTTGTGAAAGTGAACAAGGGCGCGGATGGCGCGCGCAACTTCACGCAGTGCGACTCCATGTTGCTGGGCGATCAGTGCGGCGCCCACACCTTCCCGTACATCGAAGTGAAGAACAAGACCGCTCATGTTGAGCATGAAGCGTCCACCAGCCGCATTGGCGAGGACCAGCTTTTCTATTGCAATCAGCGCGGCTTGCGCACCGAAGACGCCGTCTCCATGATCGTGAATGGCTTCTGCAAGGAAGTTTTCCGTGAACTTCCCATGGAGTTCGCCGTGGAAGCACAGAAACTGCTTGACGTCAGCCTTGAAGGCAGCGTGGGCTAAGACACTTTTCCCAAACACACTCAACGGCACGACACATTGACGAGGAACACCATGCCGCTTCTTGAAATTCGCAATCTGCACGCCAGCGTGGACGGGCACGAGATTTTGAAAGGCCTTGACCTGACGATCAACGCAGGTGAAGTGCACTCCATCATGGGCCCGAATGGCTCCGGCAAGAGCACGCTGGCGCAAGTGATCGCTGGGCATGAGGCGTACGAGGTCACCGAGGGCGAGATCGTGTTCAAGGGTGAAGACCTTTTGGATATGTCTCCCGACGAGCGCGCCGGCGAAGGTGTGTTCCTCGCATTCCAATACCCGGTTGAGATTCCGGGCGTCAGCACAAACTACTTTCTGAAGTCCGCGGTCAACGCCGTGCGCAAGCATCGCGGCCAGGACGAACTGGATGCGATCTCGTTCATGAAGCTCGTGAAGGAGAAGACGAAGCTGGTGCAGCTCAATGAGAAGCTGCTGAGCCGCGCCGTGAATGAAGGCTTCTCCGGCGGTGAGAAGAAGCGCAATGAGATCTTCCAGATGGCGATGCTCGATCCGACGCTTGGCGTGCTGGATGAAACGGATTCCGGCCTTGATATTGACGCGCTGCGCATCGTGGCCGATGGCGTGAACACGCTTCGCTCCGAGGGACGTTCGTTCCTCGTGATCACGCACTACCAGCGGTTGCTCGATTACATCGTGCCGGACTATGTGCACGTGCTCGTGGACGGGCGCATCGTCAAGAGCGGCGGCAAGGAATTGGCGCTGGAGCTCGAGCAGACGGGGTATGCCTCCGTGCAGGATGGCGCCGTGCAGACGGTGGGTTCCTGAGATTCCGTAGCACGAAGGAGCATTCCCGTCATGAGCAGCGACACCATGCAATCCACCACCCAACGATTTGTTGATCTGTACCGCGGCGTGCGCACCGACCTGTTCGGCGCCGACTCCAAGGAGTCGCTGGCGCGCCGCGATGAATCCATTGCGCGCTTCGGCGAACTCGGCGTGCCCGATCGGCACAATGAAGAATGGAAGTACACGAACCTCGCGGCGATCGAGAAGCTGGAATTCTCAGTCGACCGTGCGGTGCGTGCTCTGGACGCGTCCGTCATCGAACCATATTTGCTAGAAGGCGCCGCCGGGCCGCGGCTGGTGTTTGTCAACGGGTTGTATTCAGAAGCGCTTTCAGACCTGACCGGCGCCGCACAGGGCGTGATGGTGGAGCGATTGCAGTCGGATGCGAATCTCACGGATTTGCCGTCCGACCTGCTTGATCGATGCGCCGACCTTGGCGCTTTGCCGTTTGCCCGACTGAACACAGCGCTGACCGCCGGCGGTGCGCTGATTCGCGTGGCGAAGAATGCGTCGTGTGTGGACCCAATCCAGGTGCTGTTTGTCACCGTGGCTGATGATGCTCCCGTGGCGTCTTTCCCGCGCGTTGCGATCGTCGCCGAGGAAGGCGCACAGGCGACGGTGGTTGAGAATCACATCGCGCTTGCCGGCGCCGCGACGTTCACCGTCGCGCTGACGGAGATTCAGGCTGCCGCGAATGCGCATGTGGATCACGCTCGTACGACGGAGCTCAGCGAAGGCGCCTACCACGTCGCGGCGATCGCCTCGCGTCAGCTTCGCGACAGCCGCGTGGAGTCGTGCGTGGTGGCGACGGGCGGCGAGATTGCGCGGCATGACTTCCGATTCGTCCTCGACGGCGAGAATGCGGACTGCAATATCCGTGGGCTGGCGTCACTGGTTGGTGATGAGCATGTGGACAATCATCTGCTGGTCCGTCATGCGAAGCCCAATTGCACGAGCCGCGAGTTCTTCAAGAACATTCTTGATGATTCTTCGCGGGGTGTTTTCTGTGGGCGAATCTACGTAGATCAGATTGCGCAGAAGACGGACGGCGTGCAGACCAACGCCAACTTGCTGCTGTCTGACGATGCGCAGGCGGAGACACGCCCGCAGCTTGAGATTTACGCTGATGATGTGAAGTGCACGCACGGCGCCACGGTCGGGCAACTCGATGAGGAAGCGATATTCTACCTGCGGGCCCGCGGCGTCCCGGAGGACGAAGCTCGCGGCATGCTCGTGAAAGGTTTCGCTGGTGAAATCCTTGACGAGATTCGCATCGAGTCATTGCGGGATCGACTGAAAGAAAAGCTGTTTCGATCGACTTCGAATCGATCCGCCTTGCAAACAAGCTTGTAATCGCCGCAACCGTGATGGGATCGCGGCGTCAAACTGAGGAGTTCGAGATATGAGCGCCACCGCCGCCCTGAATCCGATTGACGAACGCGGCTACACCCACGCGGATGTGCTCGTTTCCACCGACTGGGTCGCTGACCATGTGAACGATCCAAATGTTCGCATTGTTGAATCCAACGAAGATCCGCTGCTCTATTCGTCCGGCCACATTCCCAATGCGGTTGAAGTGGACTGGACGCGCGATCTCAACGATCCAGTGATTCGCGATTACCTCCACCGCAAAGAGTTCATCGAACTCATGAATCGCATCGGCATCACGCCGGAGACGACGGTGGTGTTTTACGGCGATAAGAACAACTGGTGGGCGTGCTATGCCTTCTGGGTGTTCCAGCTGTACGGACACACCAATGCGCGCATTATGGACGGCGGCCGCATCAAGTGGGCGAAGGAAGGGCGTGAACTGACGCGCGAGATCCCGTCCTTTAAGAAGACGTCCTATCCCGCGCCGGAACGCAATGACGACGTCAATCGCGCGTTCCGCGACGAGGTGATGGAGCACGTGAAAGCCAAGCGCAAGCTGGTGGACGTGCGCAGTCCGGAAGAATATTCCGGCGAGCGTCTGCACATGCCGGACTATCCGAACGAAGGCGCTTTGCGCGGCGGGCACATCCCGGGCGCGCGGAGCGTGCCGTGGGCGAGAGCCATTGTGCCGGAGACGGGTGTGTTCAAGAACGCGGAAGAACTGCGCAAGATCTACGAGAAAGAAAACAATCTGGCGCCGAACGATGACGTGATTGCGTATTGCCGCATTGGCGAGCGCAGCAGTCACACGTGGTTCGTGCTGAAGTATTTGCTTGGCTACAACAAAGTTCGCAACTACGACGGCTCATGGACGGAGTGGGGCAACCTTGTGGGCGCGCCGATCGAAAAATGACCTTTCGCAGCCCTTGTGTTGAAGACAAGCCCGAGCGTCCGGAATTGCCGGAGCGTTTGCGCGATCTGCTGGACATGTTTTCCATGATGGAGGACCGGCAGGATCGAGTGCAGGCGCTGATCGGCATTGCGGATCATTTCGAGCCGGTCCCTTCGCGGATTGCGTCGGCGCCGTACCCCGAGGGCGCGCGCGTGCCGAACTGCGAATCGGAGGCATTTGCATTCGCCGAGCCGATGGAGAACGGCAATCTCCGCTACTGGTTCGCCATTGAGAATCCGCAGGGAGTTTCGGCAATGGCAATGGCGAAGGTGATTGACGACACGCTGTCCGGTGAAGCGCCTGAGCAAGTGTTGAGTGTGCCGCCGGATGTCGTGTATTCGCTGTTTGGGCGTGAGCTTTCGATGGGCAAGAGCGCCGGGCTGATGGGCATGGTGCAGATGGTGCATGCAATGACCCGTCGCGCCATGGGGAACGGCAATCCTGCCGGAGCCGAAGCGTGATCGACACCAATGTTGATTTTCCTGAGGGGTCAATCGAAGCGCGCCTCGTCGACGCGATTCGCACCGTGTTTGATCCCGAGATCCCCGTCAACGTCTTTGACCTCGGATTGATTTACGAGATCAATGTGACGCCGCGCGGCGATGTCGGCATTGTGATGACGCTGACGTCGCCGAATTGTCCGGTGGCGGAGGCGCTTCCGGCGGAAGTGCAGCGCAAAGCGCGCGCTGTGGACGGTGTGAATGAGGTTGCGCTCGAATTGACGTTTGATCCGCCGTGGAGTGCGGAGCGCCTGAGCGAGGCCGGCAAACTCGAGCTTGAGTTCACCGGCTACACCGGGCCGATGGGCGGGCCGCACGGCGGCACGACGGACCTGACGATGGGGCGCCGTCGCATCGGGGAGCGGCCGGATCGTCGTCGTTAGCGTCACTCGCTCGTGTCACCCTCCACAATCACTCTCGAAGCGCGACCGGCGCGTGCGTAGAACACGGCAACGATAAGCATGATCGCGCCGACGACGAGGAACGTGGCGACACGCCATGCGGCGCCGACTTCGACGAGGTCGTACAGCGCGGTCTTGGCGCCGGCGATCGCCAGCACGGCGAGCCCGATGCGACGAGCCGTTGCGTTGCGAACCACAGCCCCTGAAATCAATAGTCCGATCGCTACGACGGCCCACCACAGCGACACGATGGCGCGTTGTGCGGTGGGGTCGGAGAACGTCCGTTCTGCGGCGCGCATGACTTCAGCCGTGGTGACGCCGAATGACCAGAGCGCCGGCGCCGCGATCATCACGATGAAAAGTGGCGTCGCTTCCTGAATGGCGCTTCGGCGCCACTCTCGCCGTGCGGTGGCGAATCCAAGCCCTGCGGCGCCGAGGGCAAGAATCATCGGCGTATTGAGAAACAGCAACTGTTGATCGCTGAACCAGTTGAACTCCGACTGCGCACCGATCCAGGCGCCGATTGACGCGAGCGCACCAACGAATGCGAATCGGTGAAGCGGAACGGCGCGCGTTGCAGATCCGCAAAGCCAGAGCACGAACGAAAGCGCAAGCCAGACCACGGCAAGCCCCATTGGGGTGGCCGATTCGTGGAGCGGCGCCGCGAAGATCATGGCGAGACCAAACGTGAGACAGAGGTTGCGCTGGTTGTCGTCGTTGTCGTTTCGTGCAAACCCGCTGAGCGCCGCCATCGCCAACCAGACGGCGCCGCCCAGAATGACCAGCAATGATGGCTGGCTCAGTACGACTCCATTGAATGAGAAGAGCTCTGGCGCACTCCACCAGTGCAAAGTCGCCAAGCGGGCCGTGCCCAACATCGCCACAATCATGGCATAGATCATGAGCGAACTGGCGCGAATCCAGCGGGCAGCGAAGGCTGCGGTGAGCGCCAGCGCAAACCATGATGCGGCCTGCATCCAATCCGCGAGTGCGAGCGCAATCGTGAGTGCGGCAAGCACACCCGCGGTTGCGGCGAATGTAGCGCCGAGTCGTTCGAGTTCGGTGCGCGGCTCATCGCGCAGCACGCGAAGTGAGCCGACGAGCACGAGAGCAAGATGCGCTGTTGCGGCAAACCCGGCGGCTGGCGCCATCCAGTCGAGGTGCGCCAATGGCGACGTGTGAAGTGAGAAAACTGCAAGAGCGATGGCCCATGCGGTGGTGCTCAGGCTGGTCATCACGCCGCGGAAGTGCGCCGGGCTCAATCCGCGCGACAGCATTGCTACTTCATCTGCATCTGTGAAACCGCGTTTGGCGCGGATGATCAATTCGAAATGCGTGACGCACCAGAACGCGGCGAAGAATGTGGCGCCGACGAGCGGGTGATCGGGACCGCGCCATAGAGCCCAGCCAATGCCGAATACGAACGTTCCCCACCATCCGATGGCGCGGGCCGGCGCGAAGATGGAGCCGCGCGTCGCGGCGAGGGCGGCGCCGGTGATGGTCAGCGCCATCCAGTACGCAGGCAGAAAGCCGAGCGGCGGCGGGTCGCCAGTTGAGAGGAGGAATGGCGCTCCGTACGCGCCGATCATTGCAATGCAGGCGATGGCGACGGACCGCGATCGATCCGCAACGAGGAATCCAATGATCGTGGTCAGCGCGAGGAGAACAAACGCTGTCGGGCGACTCACCAGATCGAGCGTTTGATGTGAGGCGTACGCGGTGGCGTAGAGAACACCCACTCCGGCGGCGTTGAGACCCGTGCCGGCGAGTGTGCCGAAGCGGCGGCGAACGGTGTCGCCGGCGATAAGCAGCGCAGCGCCGAAGAGACCGCCGGAAAGCGCTTTCAAAGGATCCGGCAGCCGACCGAGCCAGCCTTGATCCCACGCGAGTTTGAAGAAGAACGCGGCGCCGGCGATCACGATCAGCGCCCCTGCGACCGCGAAGATCTTGACGCCGACGAGGCGTTCGAGATCGCCAAGCGGCGTGGTTGACGGCGCCGCTGAATGGTCGGCGGCTTGGGACGACTTGGTGATGGGAGCGGCGTGCTCGGTGAGGCGTGCGAGCGCGGCGGTCTTCGCATCGTCACGAGCGGGTTCCGCGTCGGGCGGGGACATCGGCGGATGCGCCTTGGGACGCAGCGTGGCGAGAGGCGGAACGGCTGGCTCTGGTTTGAGGACTGACGGCACGATTCCATGGATTCGCTCGAGCAGAGCGACCCGAGCGGAAATGTCTTTCAGGGCGGCTTCGAACGGTTGGGACTCGTTCATCTGGTGGCTCCTGAGCAAAGGCGTCAGTAAATAAGTTAGCACTAACTTACCGATGGTCAAGCCAGATTTCTGAGATTTCCGGCAGGAATGCTGGCTCACCGCCGCAAAGAGGCCGGGTGAACGGTCCGATAGGAGGAGGTCAGCCGGACGTGGACGGGGTGCTCTGCCCCGTCGTCTGGTCGAGATTCACGGAGGTGTCCCATGGCCCATACCCTGTTAGACATTGCCCCCCGACCGTCGCACAACGGAACAACCATGAGCACCTTCGTTGATGAATTCATCAGCCGCGTCGAGGCGAAGAATCCGGCACAGCCCGAGTTCATTCAGGCCGTGCAGGAAGTGGTTGAATCCATCGAACCCGTCCTCGCCAAGAACGCCAAGTATCGCGATGCGAAGATCCTCGACCGGCTTGTTGAGCCGGAGCGTGTGATCACCTTTCGCGTGGTGTGGACGGACGACTCGGGCGAGATTCACGTGAATCGCGGCTATCGCGTGCAGGCGTCCAGCACGCTCGGCCCCTACAAGGGCGGTCTGCGGTTTCATCCGACGGTCACGCTTGGTGTTTTGAAGTTCCTGGCGTTTGAGCAGATCTTTAAGAACGCACTGACGGGACTGCCCATCGGCGGCGGCAAAGGCGGCTCGGACTTTGATCCGAAGGGCCGCAGCAACGATGAGGTGATGCGCTTCTGCCAGTCATTCATGAACGAATTGCAGCGCCACATTGGTCCAGACACGGATGTGCCTGCGGGTGACATCGGCGTCGGCGGGCGCGAGATCGGCTACCTGTTCGGTCATTACAAGCGCTTGCGCAACGAGTTCTCCGGCGTCCTGACCGGTAAGGGCGTGAACTGGGGCGGCAGCCTCATCCGCACCGAAGCGACGGGGTACGGCGTGGTGTGCTTTGCCGCGGAAATGCTGCAAGCCAACGGGAAGTCCATCGAAGGCAAGACATGCCTGGTTTCCGGCTCCGGCAATGTGGCGCTTCACGCCGTCGAGGAACTGAACACGCTGGGCGCCAAGCCGGTGACGCTCTCCGATTCCGACGGGTTCATTTATGACCCGGCCGGGATCAATCAGGAGAAGCTGGACTGGATCAAGAAGCTCAAGCTGGAGCAGCGCGGACGCATCAGTGAGTACGCCGCGACGTTCAACGGTGCGACCTTCCACAAGAACGGCGGCAAACAGGATCACAACCCGTTGTGGCAACAGAAGGCGGACTGCGCGTTCCCGTGCGCGACGCAGAATGAACTCAACGAAAAAGACGCCAAGGCGCTGGTCGAGAACAACTGCCAGCTCGTGTGCGAAGGCGCGAACATGCCTTGCACGGCCGACGGCGCGCATTACCTGATTCAGAACAAAGTGCTGTTTGGCCCTGGCAAAGCCGCCAATGCGGGCGGCGTCGCGGTCTCCGGTCTGGAAATGGCGCAGAACAGCATGCGGCTTTCGTGGACGCGCGAGGATGTGCAGGATCGTTTGAAGATGATCATGAAGCGCATCTTCAATCAGTGCGCTGACGCCGCGAGTGAATATGGTTTTGGCAACAACTATGCTGCGGGCGCCAACATCGCGTCATTCACGAAGGTCGCGAACGGCATGATTGATCAGGGACACGTGTAAGCCACCGCAAGAGGCCAAGGGATGGCGGGATATTCGGGAACCCCATTGCCGAAAAAGCTGGGGATCAAGGCTGGCCATCGCGTGGCGCTCATTGGGGCGCCGCGCGGGTTCGATACCACGCTTGGAACACTTCCTGAGGACGTCGTGGTTCGGCGCGATTTGCGCGGCCGAGATCTCGACGTCGTCGTGGTGTTTTGCCCTGACACGCGCACACTGCGCGCCAAGTTTGCGGCGGCGGCGGAACGTTTGACGTCGAATGGCGGGCTATGGATTGGATGGCCCAAGAAAGCATCAGGGATTGCCACGGACATCACCGAAGCGATTGTGCGTCAGACCGGGCTTGACGCCGGGCTGGTGGACAACAAGATCTGCGCGATTGATGACACGTGGTCTGGGCTTCGGTTTGTGTATCGCGTGGCGGATCGAGCAAAGCGTTAGTCGAAGTCAATTTGCACAACGAAAACCGCCGACCCCATCGGATCGGCGGTTCAAGAATTTTGGTTTTGAGTCGCGAGATCAGCGGCGGCGGCGGATGGCCGCGAGTCCTGCCACACCAAAGAGCGCCAGCGGCGCCGGCGAGGGAATCTCAGCGACGAAGACGCTGGTAAAGCTCGCTTGATCGCCAGCGGTCAGGCTGAAGCTCAGCAGAATGCCGATGCTGTTGAGCACTTGCGGGCCAGCCGCGGAAGGGATCATCGGAACATCGCCGAACGCTTCCGGCGTGAAGGAATTGCTCAGGAACGCGCCGGCCGAGACGCTGCTCGGATCATCCAGCAAGGCGCCGGGTTCACCGATGGTCAGGCCGTCGATCATGGCTTGGTAAATCGAAAGTCCGGCGAGCGAACTTAATGTGCCGCCGTCGCCATCAGCGGTGATGCCGCCTTGGACGGAACCGCCAACGAGTGACGAAGGTGTGATCTGGGGGAAGATCGGCAACGTCACCATGAGCTGAAAGTTCTGGGTGACCGCAGCGTTGTTGGTGAGGGCGGTGTTCGCGATCACGAATGGATCAGGGTCACCCTCGACATTCCACGACAATCCCCAGCCTTGGCCGGACGCATCGCCTTCATACGTGTAAACGGCGCCTTCTGTGGGTTCGCCAATTGACGTGCCTTCGTACACCAATTCGCCATTGGCCCAAAGCATGATTTGAAGCGGCGCCATGTTCCCGGCATCTGCCGTCGAGGTCACAAAAGCCACTCCGCCAATGGCGAAAAGTGCAGCCCCAGCGCGCGAAATATGAGCAATGCCCATGACGTGTCTCCTCCATCTCTGCGTCGATAGACGCATGGGCCCGCAGAATCCCCCGGGGCCCTTCATTGACGTATGGGAGAGGTTACCGGATCTCGCCCACACGATACAAGGGCTTCCAACTTAATTCGGATGCAAAATCTGCGCGTGGAGTGCGTCAGCGTAAATGATTTCGGACGAAGGCGTTGCGTAACGTTAGGGGCCAAGTCAAGCCGCGAGACGAGTCATTCCACCGCAAAATGGGACATTCAGCCCTGAATTCCAGGAGCCATGGTCATTTCGGTTCACGCCGTGGGCCGCGAAGTCGGTGATCCACCGCCAGCCATCCACGAAATAGCGAAATTCATGATCTCCGGGACCAATTGGGACCCGAGCGATCCAGCGCCCGTCCGGCTCGCGATCCATCACGATCGGGGCGGCATGCCAGAATGTGAAATCCCCACGGATCTCCACCCGATTCGCGTGCGGAAGGTAGATCTCGAACTTCACTATGCCTGACGGCTCAATCGTGACCATCCCGAAGCCCCTTGATCCACCGATCCCCTCGCGTGCGGCGACACACCGAAATGCGCGATCTGTTTTCGGTCTCATTCTTTCGGCGGTCCGAAGAGCCCACTTTGGGCGGAACCGCCAACGAAGCGGAACATCCCTCAGAGATTTGACGAGAGCGGCGCTGCTTTGTGTCGCATCGCTCATTGGTGTTGCGTGCGCCGGTCGCCGGCCCGCGCCCAGCGCGCCTGTTGAGGAGCCGCCCTCGCTCGAGCTCTTCGAGAGTTCCGCGGTCGCTTTTCGAGGTCATGAACTGGCGATTCAGGTCACGCCGCAGCCGGGACCCGATCCTGCCGGACGCCCCATCAATATTCGAGTCGGGGATATCGCGACGTCGGGTCACCTCTATCGATTTCAGATCGACGATGCGAGTTCGACGCGATGGCTTGCCACGTCGCGCGCGTGGCGCCCAATCAGCAGCGATTCATCCCCTGCGAGATATTCGACAATCGACATTTTGATTGTGTCGCCACCGGACAATGCTCAGGGCAACCTGCTTTACGAAGGCGAAATCGTTCAGGTGCAATGGTGCGATGAGCCGCACCTAGAGACGTCGCGACTGTTCGCGCTCAGTCCGGCGCCTGCCGCGCTGCGATCACCGGCCGGTCAATCGCAACTCTTTCAGTCGTTGGCGCCGGCGCTACAGGATCCAACAGAGCGCTGGCGAGTTCGTTTGCTGGCGGACCGGCTTCGCGCCAGCGGTTTTGAAATTCTTGCGGACCGGCTTGATCAGATCTCGCTCGGATCGGAGGCGCTCGAAACCGTTGCGACAACACTCGAACTGCAATGGCGGCGCGGGCTGGCTCGGCTCGTCGCGGCGGACCCTGTCATGGCGCGTGAGGTCGCCGAAGCGCTGACGCGCATCGCAACCGTCAATGGCCTCGTGCGCCCAACGTGGACCCCGGCCGTTGTCACCGGGCTTGCCGGTGGCGTTGATCGATTGTTTTCAGATCTGCTGGACGAAAAGCTTTCGATTGCGACGCTGCTGGCGCGCGTTGACGCGTGGCTGGACACCCAGCCGCGCGCGGTGGCATGGGTGATGGATGATGCGGGCGCCGCTGATCCAAACGGAGGATTGGCGCTTTCGCGCGCGGGTGTGGTTGACCTCGCCGGGCGGGGCGGCATGGCGCAAGCCGCATTCAACGAAGATCGCCCGGGACCGGGGGTGATGGTGACCCCGCTGGGCGGCGCTTCAATCGTCGCGTCCGAATCCATGGCGATGAGTGCAACCCCTTTGCGAATTTCGCTGGGCGACTGGAGTGTTGAACGCCAGGTCGTTGCCGGGGCGCTCGGGGCTCAACCACCGGGCATGCCGCTCTCTCCGTTTTTGCAGCCTTGGACACTCTCAACTTGGCTGGTTGGATCGCCGATTCCGGCGCCGCGCGATGAGGCGACCGCCGCGCTATTGGTGCGCCGGGTGGATGGCGCCTGGGAAATTCGTTTGGAATGTCGAACGCCGACGAGTGAACTGCCGGCGGGCGACATGGTGCGCCTGTGGTTTGGTTCGTCGCGCCAGCCGCGCGCAATACTTCGCATCGATCCGCGCGGCTTCATCATCGATGAACTGGAGCCTGTCGGGGAAGACGAGTCTCCAACACGCACACCTGTCGTGATTCAGCGAGGCGACGATCGCTGGTCATGCATCATTGATCTGCCGCCCGAGATGATTGAAGCAGGTTCAATGGTGCGGCTCGGACTGGAACGACGTCAGGCTGATGGAACGCGATCCCTGTGGCCGCGTCCGGTCCTGCCTGAACAGGATCAACCGGGGCGAGCGCTCATTCGCCTCGATCACTGGTTCGGAAGTCAATTTCGTCAGGTGCGGTAGGCCGCGACCGCGCCGAATCACTCCGGCAATTCGCCATTGACCGGTTCGGTGAAGGCGATCCGGATGTGGCCCTGATCGTCCTCTTCAACCATGCCCAGCGCCGTCAGCGCATTGAGCGCGGCTTTCTGCTCCGCGTCTTTCTTGGACTGACCCCAGCAGGATTCGTACCGCTCGGCGCCGAGCTGCACGCACACTTCAAAGCACTTGGCGTGATCCGGTCCCTGCTCATCGAGAAGCACGTACAGAGGCGTTGTTTCCAGGCGATCTTGCGCGTACTGCTGAAGCACGGACTTGAAGTTCTGATGGTGCCCGCTTTCCGCGGCGCGCTCAATCATCGGGTTGACGAGCGGCAGCAGGAAATCTCTCGACGCCGCCATGCCGTTGTCGTCGGCGCCTGCATCCAGATAGATCGCGCCGACAATGGCTTCGAGCATCGCCGCAGCCACTGAGCCGGGCAGCTTGTCGTGATTCTGCATGCCTTTGCCCAGCACGAGATACGACTCGATCTCAAGGCTCTGCACGATTTTGGCGCACGTCTTTCGCGACACCACCGTGGACTTGATTTTCGTCAGATCGCCTTCGAGCAGGTGCGGGAACCGATGGAAAAGCTCCTCGCACACGACGAGGCCAAGCACGGTGTCGCCGAGGAACTCGAGCCGTTCGTTGGACTCTGTCCGGGCGTCGGCGAACGAAGCATGGGTCAAGGCTTCTTCGAGGAGGGCGCGATTGGCGAATTGATACCCAAGCGCTTCCTGGACCGCGGCGATCACGTCTTCTGACATCGAGTTGCATCCGCATCACGCGGCTTCGGCGGAGCGATTCCGTTCCGGCGAGCGCTGCGTTCCACACTAGTTCCGCCTCCGAGTTCGCTCTGGGCGAATCTTGGGGCGTCCTCATCAGGTGCGGACGCTCGATGGCCGTCGGGTGAAGTCACGGCGCGCGGCGCAGCCCCTTGAGCCGCACCTCGCAACCTCCCCTCGACGGCCTTCGAGCGCAAGCTCCCGAGCGGCCAGGAGGACACCTCCCGACCCGAGGCCGATCAGGGCAAGTGTACCGCATCTTCGCGAAATCGCTCCATCTGAATCCGATGTATTGCATGGTTTTGGGGGCGGTTTCGTGCCTGACGGCCCCTGAGGGGCATCCGTCGCCTCCCCCGACTTGGCGCTGACGGGTCCGGTCCCTATAGTCCGCGACTCGCTGCGGCTCGGGGGCCAAGCCTCCACCAGCCCGCCGCGCGTTCATTCGACCCCTTTGACCTGTCAGATCTGCGAGCCGACGCCATGCACTATCCACGTCGAAACAGCCGAATCAAGCGGAAGCGCAGCATCGGATTCCGCGCTCGCATGCGGACCCGAAACGGCCGCAAGATCATCAATGCCAAGCGTCGCGCCGGTCGCCGCGTGAACATCGCCGACAAGATGTGATTCACGCAGCGTCATGCTGCCGCCATTTCAAGACTTCACCTGACCGGCTGCTCGACAGCCGGTTTTTCATTGGGGATTGGCACATCAGAACTCGCCCGTCGTGGCTCATCGCCCGATCGACATTCCCGTATCATCGCGGCGTTCGCAACGCCCAAGGAGACGACCGATGAAGGTGCATGAATTTCAAGGACGAGAACTGCTTGCCGACGCCGGTGTCCCCGTACCCGCAGGCGCGGTCGTGGAATCCATCGAAGAAGCGGCTGGCGCGTACAAGCGCGTGACGGCTGAAGTCGACACCAAGCTCGCGGTCGTCAAAGCACAAGTCCATGCCGGCGGTCGCGGCAAGGCGGGATTCGTCAAACTCGTCCGTAGCGCTGAGGAAGCGACGGAAGCGGCGCGGTTCATGCTGTCGCACCGCATGGTCTCGCCGCAGACGCCGGCGGATGGTCTTGAAGTCACCAAACTCCTCATCGCCGCAGGAGTGGACATCGCCAAGGAGTATTACCTTGCGATTACGACCGACCGTGCCACCCGGCGCAATGTGCTGATCGCCTCCGCCGAGGGCGGCGTTGAGATCGAGAAGGTCGCCGAAGAAAACCCCGACGCGATCGTGAAGGAATTGATCCATCCGCTCATGGGCTTGCAGCCCCACCAGGCGCGGCGGGTTGCCTTCAAGCTCGGCTTCACCGGCAAACAAGTCGGGCAGGCCGTCAAGATCATGCTCGCGCTGTCGAACGCCTACCAGCGACTCGACTGCTCGCTCGCTGAAATCAACCCGCTGATCGTCACGCCCAAGAACGACGCCCACCCGGACGGACAAGTCCTCGCCATCGACGCGAAGTTCAATTTCGATGACAACGCGATGTTCCGGCAGAAGAAAGTCGCCGAGATGTTCGACGCATCGGAAGAGAACCCGATGGAGCTGCGGGCCACGCGCTTCGGCTTGAACTACATCGCGCTGGATGGCAGCATCGGCTGCCTCGTCAACGGCGCGGGCCTCGCCATGGCGACGATGGACATCATCAAACACCACGGCGGCGATCCGGCGAACTTCCTCGACGTCGGCGGCTCCGCCACGGAAGAAGCCGTCACCGAAGCGTTCCGCATCATCCTGTCGGACAAAGCCGTCAAGGGCGTGCTCGTCAACATCTTCGGCGGCATCATGCGCTGCGACGTGATCGCGCAAGCGATCGTCAACGCCGCCAAGGAAGTCGGTTTCGAAGTGCCGCTGGTCGTGCGCCTCGAAGGCACGAACGTCGAAGAAGGCCGGCAAATCCTTGAGAAGGCCAAGAGCGACATCCCGACGATGCAAGCCGCGACGGACCTTGGCGATGCGGCGAAGAAAGTGTGCGCGGCGGTGGGTTGAAGATTCCGCTACGAATCAGCCCCAACTCGCCAGCAACTGCGCCAGATCCGAACCATTCACAATCTCGTCACCCGTCAGATCGGCGCTGCCGTTGGTCCCCCACTGCGCCAGCAATGTCGCGAGGTCTGTGCCGTTCACGACGCCGTCGCCGTTGAAGTCCGCCGGATTGCCCGCGGTGAACGAAATCACGAGTCGCGGCTGCTTGTCGGGCATGGCGTGCTGACGGCTGTCGAAGCGCTTCGATGAAGCGATGAGCGGCGCTGTTTCCGGCGCGACCATGATCCAGCCGAAGTTCATGCTCGGGTCGTCAAGCCAGGCCTGCACATCGTCTCGCATGCCATCGGCCGGGCCGAACACATACGGCCCTTCAAGATTCACTGTTTGCGAAGCGCTGACGATTGCATCGAAATCACCACCGGGAGTCACCCACGGATCATTCGGGTACCACGCTTCGTCCCAGGTCGCATCGCCTTTGACGGCGTCGATGCCGCCGCCCTCGTTGCCGCCGGGATCGGAAGCGCCCTCGCCCCAGTCGCGCGTCATGCGGTGCAGGGTGTACACAAACGGGCCGGTGTCCGTGCGCGACATGAAGAGTTCGAGCCGCACGCTGTCGATCGTCGCCCCGGCGGGAACGGCGCCCGCGATATCAAAGCGGATCATGAACCGGCGCTGCGACCCAGCATTGTTCTTGCCACAGAACATGTGCTGGCCGGAGCCGTTGCCGGTGGGAAAGAATTCGTCGTAAATACAACTGTCCCTATCGGCGCCGATGGTGATTTCATCCGCCATCGCGACTGACGACAACACCGACATCGCGGCGACGCCCATCAAACACAACACTGCGCGCATTCTTGGAGACTCCCTGCATGGCGCCGCTCCTTCCCCCACGGTCGGGCGGCGGCCACGTCGGGCCAATGATACGAGACGTCTCTTGGAAACTGAATACGAAACCCGATTCATTTGCCGCAAATGCCAAGCGCTTTCGACCGAGAACCGTCTGTTCGCCCGCGCTAACCGGGGCCAAGGCCCGATTCAATCCGTCGCATTGGGCGGCTGGTGATATAGACTGGCCCCGACACCTTCTTGAATGGGAGACGCCCGTGCGACACGCCTATCCGATCCGCACCATGACGATCGCCGCAACACTTGGGGTCGCGTGCGCGGCGTCGCTTTCAGCCGCGCCATTGCGCGCCCAGTTCACTGAAGGTGCGTCTCATCGATACGCGCTGACTCAATCCACGGCGGTCAACGTCATGGATCAGGAAACCAATATCAAGAGTCAATTCACGTATCTGGTGGAAACGATTTCCGCGGGCGACGACATCGCCACCGTGCGCGTGACCATCGACCAGGTCAGCATGGACATGGCGCAGGACGGCACGTCCGTCTCCTATGACAGTGACGAGGCGCTTCCGGAAGGCGAGGCGGAGAGCCCGCTCGCCGGCGCCCTTGCACCGGTGATTGGCGCCGTCATGACTCTTGAACTGGCGCCGAATGGTGAGGTGGCGTCCGTGGATGACTCCGTCATTCGCGACAATCCGGTGCTGGCGCAATTGCTTGAGCCGGAGTCGCAACGCCGCAGTTTGTCGCGCTTGTTCCGAGTGGAAGGCGCCCCCGACGCGATTGTTGAAGGCGACACATGGTCCATCACGATGTCGCAGCCAATTGATCAGGTGATCGGTGTGCAGTTCACACACGCCTATGCGGTTGAATCCATCAAAGATGGTGTGATCACGCTCGCGTTGTCAGGCGACTCGCGCCTCACGATCAGCGACGACAACCTGCCGCAGGAAATGCGCCCCGAACTGACGCTGCATGAGTTGAGCGGCAAAGTTGTGTGGAACGAAAAAGACGGCAAGCTTGAAAGCTACGCCATCACAACGGATTTCACGATCGCCGGCATGAACCCGCAACTCGGACAGCGCGTCGAAGCGCGCCTGCGGCAGGAGCAGACGCTCAGCCGATTGAATGACACGAAGTAATCAGCGCGTTTCACGAATTCAGCGGCGCTTCATTGACCGAAGCCGTTCGATTCAGTTCGATGGCGCGAGCGGCGATTCCGCGCATCATTCCCCGAAAAACAAAGCCATGCAAGGGGAACACGAGTCCCCAATACACAATGCCGAGCAAGCCGCGCGGTTTGAATCGGGCGACTTGCACGAGTTCGGTTTCCTGGTTCGAGATGGGAACGGCTTCAAATGACAATGTGGCCTCGCCCGGCAAGCGCATCTCTGCCCGAAGTTCAATCGCTGAGCTGCGTGCAACATGGGTCACGCGCCAGAAATCAATGGCGTCGCCGAAGACCGCATCGTCAGGATGACGCCGACCACGGCGCAGACCCGGGCCCCCGATGAGGCGATCCAAGGCGCCGCGAAAACGCCACAACCAATTCGTGGCAAAATATCCACGGGCGCCGCCAATCCCAAGAAAGGCGCGAAAGACAACTTCCGCCGGCGCCGCGACCTTCATCGATCGTCGATCAACGAAGACCGTCCCGCCCGCCCAGTCCGGATCTCCGGGGATTGGTCCGGCATCGGCCCACGTCGTTGCGATGTCGCTGTCCCGCACTTTGCCAAGAGCGGCGCGAATCGCCTCCGGCACATCTAACATGCGCTGGGGAAACATCTTCACTGCATCATCATTGCGGCACACCACTCGGTTGCGAAGCCCTTCGGCGAGCGGACGCGCAATGCGGTGATTCAGCGGCGTCACAAAGTGAATCCACCACGAACTCAAACGAGGCGTCAGCACCGGCACGGGAATCACCCAACGGCGCGCCACTCCAAGTTCATTGGCCATGATGCCCATAAGGTCGCGATACGTCAGCACATCCGGACCGCCAATGTCCAGCGTGCGACCGACCGCATCCGGTGTTTCAAGACACATCACCAAGTCATGCAAAACATTGCGCACGGCAATCGGTTGGCACTCAGTCGACACCCATCGCGGCGTCACCATGATGGGTAGCCGTTCGACCAGATAGCGAAGGATTTCGAATGACGCGGAGCCGGAACCGATGATCATCGCCGCGCGAAGGCAGGTCACCGGCACACCGGTGGATTCCAGCGCCCGCTCCACCTCGCGGCGCGACGCCAGGTGCTCGCTCAGGTCATCGCCCATCTCGCCGAGTCCGCCGAGATAAACGATTTGCGGCAGGGCGGCTCGCTGCGCGGCTCGAGCGAACGTCTCTGCAATGGCTCGGTCTTGCGCACGATAATCTTCACCGGCCGCGAGCATCGAGTGAATGAGATAATACGCGCCGGCGCAACCATTCATCGCGTGCGCGAGGGCGTCTTCGTTCTGAGCATTCGCTTCGATAACCTCAGCGCATTCATGGGACGCCCAATCGCGACCTTGCAACTTTGCCGCCGATCGTGTCAAGCAGCGAACACGCCACCCTGCATCAAGAAGCCGCGGCGCGAGGCGCCCTCCGATGTATCCGGTTGCTCCCGTCAGGAGCACTGTGCCTCGGGCGCCCGCGGCTGTGGAAGCTGGCGAATTGAGTTGCTTGTCTGTCACGGAAACACCGCGCTCAACTTTCGTCAAGCACGGTGAGGAGCATTGTTCACATATTGCCAGGAATGGAAAGGTGGTCTGGTCAGGCGGCGATGGCCGGGCGGACATTCCATCGACGCTGGATCGCCTTCAGTGAGAGCACCTGGTAGATCGCGGCGATTCCAACCAGCGTGTAGATGACCTTGGCGCCGATTGCGGTTTGGCCTCCGAAGATCGCGGCGACCAGGTCAAATTCGAACAACCCCCAAAGTCCCCAATTCAATCCACCAATCACCAGGAGCGAAGCGACGACGATGTCAACGATTTTCATGAATGATCCTTTCAAGCAAAGTGAGCGCTGATACTTCGGCCGTTCCGCGACGCCAGATGGCGTCGCGGGCCGGCGCAGTTGCATGCGTGCGATTACTCAGGAAGCAGAACCGTGTCGATCACATGGACGACGCCGTTCTTTGCTTCGATATCGGTTTCGACAAGCGTCGCGTTCTGGACTTTCGCCTTGCCGCCCCACGCCTTGATCATGATGGGCTTGCCGGCGAGCGTTTCCGCCTGACCAGCACTGAGCGCCTGGTCGGAATACACGCGACCCGAGACCACATGGAACTTCAGAATCGTGGCCAGTTTGTCTTTGTTCTCCGGCTTCAGGAGCATTTCGACGGTTCCGGCGGGGAGCTTGGCAAACGCCGCATCGGTCGGCGCAAACACCGTGAAGGGCCCGCCATTCGCAAGCGCGTCCGCAAGACCTGCAGCCTGCGCCGCGGCGAGCAGTGTGCTGAATGAGCCGGCGCCATCGGCGACTTCCACGATGTTCTTTGACTCGGGAAGGATCACACGATCGATCACATGAATCACGCCGTTTGACGCCATGACATCGGTCGCTGTCACGGTTGCGTTGTCCACCATGACTTTTCCGTAATTCGTCTTGATCTCAACGCGCTGACCGTTGACGGTCGTGGCTTCGGTGAGCTTGACGACTTTGTCAGCCGTGACTTTTCCGGGAACGACGTGATACGTCAGGATTGCGATGAGCTGATCTTTGTTCTCAGGCTTGAGAAGCGTCTCGACCGTGCCCTTGGGGAGCTTGGCAAACGCGGCGTCCGTTGGAGCGAAGACCGTGAATGGGCCTTGACCCTTCAACGTCTCGACAAGCCCGGCCGCCTGAAGTGCGGCGGCGAGTGTGCTGAAATTCCCAGCTTCGACTGCCGTGTCCACGATGTCCGCTTTCGGACTCCATGATGCGTTCATTACGACAACGTTGTTTGCGTCAGCCGAAGAGTCACAGGCGGGCCCGGCATACGCCGCGGCGCCAAGGGCGAGTGTTGAGAGTCCGAGGTAATGGAGCGTTTTCATGAGTGATTTTCCTTGAGATGGAGTGTTGGGTTTGTCTTGGACTGCGGCAGCCGTGCCGACAGAGCCAGTGCGTGATCGCGATCTCTGGGAGCGGTTTCGCCTGCGTGGCCGCAGCGGATTCACGGCGAATGAAAATTCGCGTCACAATTCTTTGATTCGAGCGAATCTGAATCCAGGGGTCAGACGAATGTCGAACCGATGCACTGCGCAATGCTCTTTCGGCGTCGCACAAGTGATTCAACGATTGCGCGGTCTGGGCCGCATTGCCACCGAACTGGGTATGATGTGCCAGCACGTCTTGCGTTTCCGTCGTGGTGTTTCGAGACACGACCGGCTTTCAGAAGCCTCTCCCTATGCCGATCAACGCAACCCAATCTGAAAAATCAGTGCTCCAGCGAATCGCTGGTGGGGACGAATCGGCCGTCCACGATGCAATGTCTGAATATGGTGGCTTGGTCTGGTCGCTTGCGAAACGAATGTGCCGCACGCACGCTGATGCCGAAGACGCCGTGCAGGACATCTTTGTGTCCATATGGCGAAGCGCGGATCGGTTTGATCCGAATGTCGGTTCGGAAGCCACGTTCGTCGCGGTCATTGCTCGCCGGAAACTCATTGATCGTCTTCGCGCCCAAACGCGACGTCCGGACACCGTCACGCTGACTGAAGCGGCCCCGGGCGCAGAGTTGACCGTGGACCGCTCAGAATTGGGTGAAGAAGCCCGAATCGCGCTTGAGGCTTTTGACGAACTGACTGATGATCAACAACGGGTGCTCCGGCTCGCCGTCCATCATGGATGTACGCACGAGCAGATTGCACAAACGCTGGAGATGCCGCTCGGGACGGTGAAGACGCACAGCCGTCGAGGATTGATCAAGATTCGCGAAACACTTCAACAACGAAAGGCCAATGGATCGGGCGTAGGAACGGAAGTATGAGCAACGCAGGGCGCGACATCCCGGACCGGCTCCTTGAGCTGCTCGCTGACCAGGCGCTGGAAGGGCTGGGCGATGCTGAAGCGCGCGAGCTGGAAACACTGCTGCGTCAACATCCGCAGGTCGAGATCGATTCTTGCTTTGAAGCGGTGGCCGCTCTGGATATGGCGCTGGTCGCCGGCGATCGAGAACCCATGCCGGTAGCGCTTGCGGCGCGATTGACCGCCCGGGCCGATGAATGGATCGCCGCCGAAGGTCGATCTGCCGCGCCAAAGATTCGACCGGTTATCAATCCGGATCGTCGAATTGAGGGACCGCGCCTTTGGTGGGCGCCGTGGCTCGTGGCTGCGGCGAGCCTTGCCGTTGCTTCCGTCGTTTGGTTCGGCCGCTCACCGTCACCTGGCGCCCCTGCTTCCATTGAAAACCAGTTCGCCCGATTTGTCGCCGAGCCGCCCGCCGATTTCGTGCAAGTGGCTTGGGGCGCTATTGGCAAGGGTATAGCTCTTCCGGAGGACTTCACTGGCGAAGTCGTTTGGAGCGATGCGCTCAACGAGGGCTACATGGTCTTTGACGGCTTGCCGCAAAATGATCCGACCGTCGAGCAGTATCAACTTTGGGTGTTTGATTCGACGCGTCCTGAAGCCACGCCGGTGGATGGCGGCGTCTTTGACATTGACGCTACCGGTCGTGTGATAGTCCCGATCACGACGAAGATCCCCGTACGGGACGCTGCGGCGTTTGCCGTGACGGTTGAAACGCCGGGCGGCGTGGTGGTCTCCACACGTGATCGCATTGCCACACTTGCGGCCGTCGAAAAAGCAAGTTGACTTGCGGCGAGACCGCAACTGACAAGCGCAAATGGAAAGAGCGACGCCCACCTGCCTCCCCGACAGGCCGACGCCGCTCTTTTCGATGGCGATCGACTTCGCGATCAGTATCAAATTATTCGAGCACGGGGCACGGCCCGAATGCACTGAGCAAGTTGGCCAGATCCGTTCCGTTAATGACGCGGTCCCCGTTCACATCCGCCAGACAGATGTCGCAACTGCCCCACGCCGCCAGCAGGGCGGCGAGATCGGCGCCGTTCACGACGCCGTCGCCATTGAGGTCGGCGTTGCAGTCGAGCACGAACGTGTCGGTTGAGAAAAGTTCATCGTTCTCTGACGGCTCGAAGTTGTTGTAGCCCGGGCCGCTATGAATGATTGGGTCGTAATTCGTGCGGCTGCACGTGACCTGAAAATCATTGAGCTGCATTGCCAGATCGCCGAAGAACGGCTCTTCGACAAGCTGCCACTGACCATTTAGTGGATTGCGACGAAGCTGCACGACGCCGTCGGCCGTCTTGGCGAAGAGATCACCTTGGTCGCTGAAGCTCAACCCAGTTGGCTCCGTGATTTCCGGAAGAGCGATTTCGACGACATGCACACCCGCCGGGCCGTTGAGATTCACGGTGTAGATCGAGTGCGAGGTCTGCGTGGCGAACGCAATCAGCCCGTCCACCGGGTTCACCGCGATCGAGCCGTCCCCTTCCATCGGGATGTTCATCGGAATGTTGACCATGGTCGGACCGACGCCGTCGGGCAGGCCCTGGCGATACAGCGCGATCTGATTCGTCAACGGGAGCAACACCAACAATTGGTCCGTTGCGTCGTTGTACGCCATCCCTCTGGGCGGAACGGGCACAAACGCTGATGAAATTTCCGCAGGCTCCACACCGTCAACGTCCACGCACGAAATGATCTCGGGCTGCATGATGTACAGCTCGCGATTTCGACCAGAAACCAGTTGCGAGGCGCCGGCGTAGTTGTTGATGGTCTTGAGTGTTCCATCCGTGTGATCGACGCACGCAAGTGTTTCTTCCACGCCATCAGCTGCACCAAGCAGCACGTACGAAGCATCACCTTCCGGGGCCAGGATGGCATCCATCAGAAGCGACTGCGCTTCAAAAGTGATGTTTTGTGGTTCGGGGTTGGAGCCACCGGCGCCACCGAGGAAGCCCGCAAAGGCGGGCACAATGATGATGCCGCCGGGCGACCAGCCGTATCCCTGCATCGGCCGGATGGCGAGATAGGAATCGATGATGGCGACGTTCTCGCCACCCGGAGGGAATTGAAGCAGCGTGCTGACGCCAAACGAACCGTCGTCAAAGAACACGAGCTTCTCCTCTACTTCATTGAACACGCGCGTCATGTACGGCGATTGCGTCACGAGGTAAAGTCCGCTCTGCGATTCGTCCGCCGGATCGCGGACGCCAATGCGAATATCACTCCCGAATCGCTGCGCTTCTGAAAGTGTGACCATGTGCCCGCTGGAGCGCTCACCGACGGAAATGAAGCCGGGAAGTTTCGTCAGATATCGGTATCGGCCGTACGCGAATGCGACAACGCTGTCCGTCTGGACCGCTGTTTTCACCAGGTTCTGAATCTTCGGAACCCACGTGTCGGTTTTGTGATAATGCGCGGCGACCAGCGGCGCTTGATTGATCAGCAACCACGCAAACGTCGCCCCAAACGGACTCCCAGTCCCATTTACCTCATCCGTGCCCATGAGCTCGCCTATGTCGTAGATGAAGTTGGTCATGTCGTTGTAGTTTTCGGCGAGTTGCCAATTCCGATCGCCGGGCGACAAGCTCGCGAATCCATGATCTGCGGCATACGCGAGCAAATTCATGGTGCCAGTCGGCACGCAATACATGGCCCCTTGCCCCGGCAGGAGCAGGCGGCGCTGGTCCAAGTCCGGCATGTGCCGAATCTTGTAGCTGAACGCCTCCGGAGCAAGGTAAATCGCCGTTTGCACGTCGGCGCGCGTACTTGTGGGCATCGCGAGCACCGCCATAGAGGCGGCAATGGCGCTGGTTTGAATCAATTTCGCGTGATGCATATCGATCTTCTCCAATCGGGGTTCGCTGATTCCTCCACCCCGGCAACGAGAATTAGCCATTTTGGGCGCAATAGGACACGAAAAATTCGCGGGCGCCCGCCCCATTCCGGGTAAACTGACGCTGGTCGCGGGCGGAGGCTTGCATGAACACAACTGGTGAAATCACAGGGCTTTTGATGCGAGCGCGGCAAGGAGACGCGGGCGCCTCGGATGAACTGTATCCAGCCGTCTACGACCACCTCCGCGCCATCGCGGGCGGATATTTCCGCAACCAACGCCCTGATCAGACGTTGCAAGCCACGGCCCTCGTCCATGAGGCCTATCTCAAGCTCATCGATCAAACCTCTGCGGACTGGCGCGATCGCACCCATTTTTTCGCCGTCGCCGCCCAGGCCATGCGGCAGATTCTGGTTGACCATGCCCGGTCCCGGTCCGCCAAGAAGCGAGGCAAGGGCTGGAGCCGCGTGTCGCTGGAGCGAATCGAGCAAAATCTTGCCATGAGCGGCGATGACGAGCAGTCCGGCATCGATGATGTGCTCTGGCTGGATGAGGCGATGACGGAACTGGCCGCCTTCGCACCGCGGCAGGCCCAGATCGTTGAATTGCGCTTCTTCGCCGGGCTTTCCGTTGACCAGATAGCGGAGGCCGTGGGAGTGTCGCCGCGGACGGTCGATCTGGACTGGAAACTGGCGCGGGCGTGGCTCGTCCAGAACCTGATGAAATCGAACGAGGCATGAATTTCAGCCCGGACAACTTTGAAGACGTCAGACAGCTCTTTCATGAGTTGTGCGAGTTGTCTCCGGAGTTGCGCCAGGATCGATTGCGATCGCTTGAAGAGACCGATGCGCTGCTGGGCGCGGAGGTGCGCTCGCTGCTGGAGTGCGCTGACGTTGACTGCCCGGCGATCGATGAGGCGCCGTCGAGCATTCTCAATCTGCTGAATGATTATTCCGACGAGCATCGGCTTGCGTTCGCCGACGCCGCCATGGCTGACGATGAAGCGCCGGCCCGGATCGGGCCCTATCACATTTGCGAACGATTGGGCCAGGGCGGCATGGGTGTGGTGCATCGCGCGGAACAGACGGAGCCGATCCGGCGCGAAGTCGCGCTCAAACTCGTGCGAGCCGGGATGGCGACGCGCGCGATGCTGGCGCGCTTTGAAGCGGAGCGGCAAACGCTGGCCTCGATGAACCATGCCGGCATTGCAAAGGTCTATGACGCGGGCGTCACGGACGATGGACGTCCCTACTTTGTGATGGAGTATGTGCCGGGTGAGCCAATCGCACAGTTTTGTGATGTCCATCAGCTCAGTGTGGAAGATCGCATCTCGTTGTTCATTGCCGTGTGCGACGCTGTGAACCATGCGCACCGTCGCGGCGTGATTCACCGTGATTTGAAGCCATCCAACGTGCTGGTGGAGATGGAAAATGGCGTGTCCACACCGCACGTGATTGACTTCGGCATCGCCAAGGCCCTGACGGCGACGGTCAATGATCCCATGACGGAAACGGCGCCGGGCCTGCTGCTCGGGGCGCCGTTGTACATGAGCCCGGAGCAAGCGGCGCATGAGCATGTGGTGGATACGCGCAGCGATGTGTATTCCCTCGGCGTCATGCTTCATGAATTGTTGTGCGGCCGCACTCCGATTGATCACGCAGCGCTGCGCACCATGAGTTCGGGCGCGGTGGCCGAGCATGTGCGCAAGCAAGAGGCGTCGGCGCCGAGCCGCTGCTTTGCTTCGATGCCGGAGGAGGATCGCATTCGCATCGCTGCTGAGCGTGGTTGCACGCCGCGCGCGCTGCTCGCCACATTGCGCGGCGAACTGGACTGGATCACGATGAAAGCGCTGTCGCGCGAGCCGAGCGGGCGGTATGAATCGCCTTCCGATCTTGCCGCGGACTTGCAGCGCCGGGCGCGCCGCGAGCCGGTGGAAGCCGGACCGCCGACGATGCGATACCGGGCCGGGCGGTTTGTGGCGCGCTACCGCGTTGCCTGCATCGCGGCGGCGATTGTCTTTTTGGCGCTGATGACGGGCGTTGGCGGCGTGCTGTGGCAATCACGACAGACGAAGATCGAAATGCGCAACACCGCGCAAGTGAATCAGTTCTTGCACAAAGTTTTGTCGTCAAATAGTCCGTGGCGCACCGGTGGCGCCGCGCTGACCTTGAGAGCCGTTCTTGATGACGCCGCGGTGGATCTCGAATCAAATGACACGTTGACCATGCTGACTCGCGCGCGGCTTCACAACACGATCGGCGCCACTTACTGGGGACTGAGCGCCTACGACGATGCGTTGAAACACTTCAATCAATCACTGCCACTCTTTCTCACGACGGTCGGCGAAGCCAATTCCGAAACCATTGGGGTTATGAGCAACATGTGCCATTTGCTGCACCGAATGGGGCGTTTTGAAGAGAGTGAAGCCATTGGTCGCCGCGGTTTGGAGCTCACCGATCGCTTCTTGCCGCCGTATGCAGAAGTGACCGGGAACATGGTCACCAATTTTGCCTCTCTCCTTGAAGACCTCGGTTATGACGACGAGGCGGAAGCGCTCCTGGCGCGCTCGGTGGAGATTCGACGAAATCAGAATTCACGGGAGGATCTGGCGCAGTCTCTTTCGAACTTTGGCTCTTACCTCATGAACAAGAATCAGATCGACGCTGCTCGTGAATACCTGGAGGAGAGCGTCGCCATCGGTGTCGAAGAGCTTGGCCAAGACCACCCGGTGACGATGTTTGCGCAGATGAATTATTCCGTCCTCCAAATGCGCACCAATGAGCTCAGTGAGGCGCTGGTGCTGCTGGAGGACGTCATGGATCGCTGCAGGCGTGTGTACGGTCCTCGTAATTTCGAGACGATCAGTTACTCGCGCAAGCTCATTGTGTTGTACGCCGCGATGCAGCGCCTAGGCGATTCCGAATCGCTCGCACTCGAGTCTTTGGAAGTCAGCCGGACGGAGTTTGGGCCGGCGCACCCCATGACCATTGATCTGACGGAGCACTACGTCGCCGCGGTGGGCATGCAGGGTCGCATTGATGAATCGTTTGAAATCGCGCGGCCGTTGTACGAGGAGTTCAACGAATCGCTTGGGCCGGACCACATGGCGACGCGGCGCATCGCTCGGTTGATTGGGGAAATTTATGACACCATCGGTGATAGAGAAAACACTGATCACTGGCGCGCCATTGGGGCGGGCAAACCCGGCTCAAAGCCATTATCGCCGATTGGTGACGCTTCCTAGCCCTGCAAACTTCGCTTTACGGCTTTCGGCAGAAGAACACGTAATCCGTCACCAGTGGTGAGGCGAGCCTTGCATTCAGGTCGCTGGCAATTTGCCCACGGTGGTAGCAGCCATGCTGGGAGAGCTGCGTCAGAATATCGAGGCGGCGATTGTGAAACATTTTGCCGTCCGACGACTGGTACTCAAAATCTTCGAGCAGGTCGGCATCTGAAAGAGATTGGATGAACAATCGCATTTCATTGCCGATTTCCGCCGCTTCCGATTTAGTCTTGTCGAGCGGCCACGTCGGGAAGTAGTCCGTGATCTGCTTCGCTTCTGCACGCATGCGGCGAATCCACATGCGCTGACAAATGAGCAGGTGACTGAGTCGATCCAGCGACTTCTGCGGCAGGTCGCCGGCGAGCGATTCCATCGCTTCCAGCACGCGCGCGTTGGCCCAGCGGTCGTACTCGAACAACCGATCGACATAACCTGTGAATGTCATCGTGGGCGCTGCGGTCGTCATTGAAATCTCCACATCATCGTGCAGCGCCGACTTCGGCAAGCCCTGGCGCCAGGCGCTCCAAACGCGTGCGCACGTTGTCCAGCACGTTCATGAAATTGATGTAGGCATCGTAGGGCGAGTCGTACGGATTGAAATACTTGTGAACGTCGCCGTCGGCGAAGTACTTCGTGCACATGTAGTAGAAGTGATCGCTCGTGGTGAGCTTGCGCCAATCCTCCAGAAGGAAAGCAGCCTGCCGGCGCGTAGCCTCATCGCGTGTGGTTTCTTCAACAGCGTCCTTGATCGGGCGCTCCAGTTTGTACAGCTCATGCAGCGCGTTGGACTGCATCGCATTGCCGAGCCACGCGGAAAGATCGCGCTCCGTGTCCGCCCATGAAATCATGTGCGGCACGTCGTACTCCCCCACCGGCTCAAACTGCTGGATCGCTTCACTGGGCGTGTTGAAGTGATTGTGCCCGGGATTGGCGTCGAAAATCTTGCCGGGCATGGCGTCGAGAAAATCAAAGATGCCGGTGTCCGCCCACTGGTGCTCGCCGAAGGTTTCGTAATCCATGAACAGATTGCAGACGTACCCATCGCCGTTGATCTGATCCACCCAATCGGCGAACTTCTCAGCCGAGAGCGGCCATTCCGCCCAGTCACGATTCGAAAAACGGAACGCGATGTCATCGCTGAGGCGGTAGTTCTTCAGCATCACCTTGAACGGCGCTGAATCATTGCGCCACTTCACACCCGGCGGCGTGTAGAGGTAATTCGGCGACCGAAAACCCAGCACGTTGTCAACGCCTTCGCACAGCACGCCCGCAAAACGGGGCTCGCCCTTATCGTTTTTCATTGAAGCGACGAACTGAGCGAGGTCGTTGTTGTAGATCAATTCCGTGTTGCGGAACACGCGCGGCGTCTTGCCGAACAGCTCCTGAATCTTCTTCGTGTGCAGATCGACCTGCTGACGGAACTCTTCGCGGGAGTAGAGGAACGACAGCGAGTGGTAATACGTCTCGCCGACAAACTCGCAGCAGCCTGTCTCTGCAAGCTGCTGGAACAGTTCGATCACATCCGGCGCCCACGCCTGGAGCTGGTCCAGCACGACGCCGGTGATGGCGTAGGACACGCGGAAGCGGCCTTCGTGCCGGCGGACCAGATCAAGGATCTTGATCGTCGCCGGGCGGTAGCACTTGTCGGCGACTTTGCGGCAGATCTCCGCGTTGTGCTGATCGTCAAAGTAGAAGGGGTCTTCATCGAAGACGGAATACCGGCGCAGGCGGTAAGGCTGATGGACTTGGAAGTAGTACACGACTGACGCCATGGATGGCCGCCTTCCTGCTGGTCGAACGCCCCAATGCTCCCGCCGCATCCATGCGAAGGTCTTTGTCATTCTCCCTCGAATCACCGATTGGACAAGCCCGGACCGGAGGATTGACGCAACTTGAATGGAACAACCGGTGCGAATCGGCACAGTTGACGTGCAGCGGCACGACGGGGAGCCTTTGACCATGCCCATCAAAACGACATTCATGCTTTTCATCGCGCTGCTCGGTCTCGCCGGGTGCGCGTCCACCGGAACAGGCTCGGCCGCGAAGCCGGACCCGATCGCGGCGCAGCAGCGCGCGTTGGAATCGCTCGACCCGACGCAGCTCACGATGTTCGACGGCGCCAGCGGCCAGCGCATCACCTGGAGTGAGGTCATCGAACGAGCGGCGGGCGCTGATGTTGTCTTCATCGGCGAGATGCACGGGCATCCGGTCGGGCTCGCGGCGGCGGCGGCTCTGTTTGATGAGGTGGTGGCGATTGAGCCGCACTCGGCGGCGCTGTCGCTTGAGTTCTTCGAGCGCGATGAGCAAACGGCGATCGATGATTACCTCACCGGGGTGACGGATGAAGCGGGTTTCCGCAAGGCGTCCGGACGGACTGACGGGAACTATCCGCCGGGGCATCGCGCGATGGTGGAGGTCGCGAAGAGCGCGGGGGCGCCGGTGTACGCCGCCAATGCGCCGCGGCGATACGTGCGGCTGGCGCGCACGGATGGGTTCGAGCGGCTTGAAGAACTGACGCCGGAGCAGCGCCGGCTCTTTGTGATTCCCGATGAGTTGTCTGAGGGCGCGTATCGCGAACGCTTCTTCGAAGTCATGGGCGGCATGCGCGGGCATAGCGACGATGAGGATGCAGAGTTGACTGAGGAGGCGCGAGCCGCGAAGGAAAAGGCGCATCAGGAAATGATTCTGTCCTTCTTCCGCAGTCAGAATCTGTGGGATTCAACGATGGCGGAGACGATTCTCTGGGCGCTGGAGGACGAGCGGCGCCCCGTCGTGCATGTGATCGGCCAGTTCCATTCGGATTTCGCCGGGGGGACGCTGGAGCGTGTGCGCGCGATGGCGCCGAACGCGCGCATCCTCACGATCAGCATGGTGAACACCGTGGCGCCGGGCATGCGGACGGAAGATGAAGGGCGCGCGGATGTGCTGATTCATGTGGGTGAATAATGAAGACTCGACGCCGCCCGTCGTTCTTTAGAACAACGACGCCGCCCGTCGTTCTTTAGAACAACAACAAACACCCGACTATCCACACTCCCGCAATCACCATTAGGACTGCGGTGTAGCCGACAATGTCGCGCGCCTTGACGCCTGTCACCGCCAACAGCGGCAATGCCCAGAAGGGCTGGAGCATGTTGGTGAGTTCATCGCCATAGGCGACGGCCATCACCATTTTTGCCGGTGACACACCTGCGTCAATCGCGGCTTGAATGGCAATCGGCCCTTGCACTCCCCACTGCCCGCCTCCGGAGGGGATGAACAGATTCACGATTCCTGCGGAGATGAAAGTGAAAATTGGGAGCGTTGTTTCGGTGGCGCCGGAGGCGAGGCTCTGCGCGAGTCGCGCGGTGAGGCCACTGGCGTGCATCATGCCCATGATGCCGGCGTAGAGCGGAAACTGAAGAATGATCCCGGCACAGCCGCGAACGGCTTCGTCCACGGCCGCGATGTAACGGCGCGGCGTGCCGTGCAGGATCAAACCCAGCATCAGCATCGTGAGGTTGACGGTGTTGGGTGTCAGACTCTTGATGCCGGACTGACTGAGGTTTGACGGGAAGTAATACATCCACGCCCACGCTGCGATGAGTGCGACGATCAGGACCGTGACGATGGGTGTGTCTTCGAGAATCCTCGGAAACAGTGGCGCGTGCTCGCGTTCTTGAGGCGCTGTTTGTTTTTCATCGAGACTGATGAACCGGCTGGCGGGTTCGATGTGATCGGAACGCTTTGGCGACAGCAGCGCCATGATGAGCGGTGCGATGATGAGCAAACCGCCAGTGACGACGAGATTCATCGGGCTGAGGATGGTTTCAGTCAACGGCATGGGCTGCACGAGTTCAGCCGTCGCGCCAAGCACATCGCGCAATTCGCGATCGGTGGTGACCTTGAGCGGCGCGGTTCCACTGAAACCGCCGTGCCAGACGAGGAGACCGACGTATCCGCTGGCGGCGAGGAGCGGGTAATGCGCCGGCACGCCGCGCTTTTCGAGGGCGCGGCCGACATCACGCGCGAGGATGGCGCCGCCGATCAAGCCGAGTCCCCAGTTCAAGACACCGAGCAACGCCGCGACAAAGGCAATGAGAAAAGCAGCCTGAGCGCCCGTCTTTGGCACATTCGCGAGTTTGCGTAATGCAGCCGCGATAGGCGGGCTGGACGCTAGCGCGTGCCCGGTCACGAGGATCAGGCACATCTGCATCGAGAAACCAAGAAACGCCCATACGCCGCTGTCAGCGGACCAAGACTCGACAATCGTGCGGGGTGTTTCGTCCGTGAAGACCAGCACGAGGACGAACGTCAGCGCCGTCAGCAAAACTGCGATGACGAACGGGTCAGGCGCCGTGGCGCGAAAGAGTGCCGCAATGCGCTGGCCAAGTCGGGCGAGCATGGCGCCAGCGTACCCGGATCGTGCGTCTAGGATGGTGACATGCTTGGATCGCACCTTTCAATCGCCGGCGGCATGGTCAACGCGCTGCACGAGGCGAAGTCATTGAAGTTCAACACCGTGCAGGTGTTCACCAAGAACCAGCGGCAGTGGAAGATCACGCCGCTGAAGGAAGCCGACCGCAAGGAATGGCTCGCGGAGCTCAAGCGCCTCGGGTGGGAGGATCGGACCGTCTCGCATGCGAGCTACCTCGCGAACCTCGGAAGTCCGGAGCCGCCGCTGTGGAAGAAATCCGTCGCGATGATGCGTGAGGAGATCGAGCGCTGCCACGCGTTGTCGATCCCGTATCTCGTGTTTCATCCGGGCGCCCACAAAGGCGCCGGCGATGCGGATGAGCAGGCGGGGATGGAGCGTATTGCGACGGCAATCGTTCAGCTTCTCGATGAAACGTCAGATTGCTCAACCACGCTTTGTCTTGAGGACACGGCAGGAAGCGGCACAACGCTCGGCCGCACTTTTGAGCAACTGGCCGAAATTGCGCGTCTGGTTGAGGCGAAGGCTGGTCGCGGCACACGAAATCGCGTCGGATATTGTTTTGATACGTGTCATGCGCTGGCGGCGGGATATGACCTGACCACTCCTGCGGGCGCCAAAAGCGTGTTTGCGGCGTTTGACAAGGCCTGCGGCCTCGATCGGCTCCGTGTGCTTCACTTGAATGATTCCAAGGGCGCCTTGGGCAGCCGCATCGATCGGCACGAGCACATCGGCGAGGGCGCGGTCGGCATGGCGGCTTTCGAGTTCATCATGAACCACCTGCTTCTAGAGGACGTACCGAAAATCCTCGAAACGCCGAAGGGGGAAACGCCGAAAGGTACTCCGTGGGACACTCTCAATCGCCGGCGCCTGCTCCGCCTTGTTCATGGCGAAGGCAAACCGGCGACGCATCGACCTCGAAAGACCGCAGGAGCCCGATAACCATGATGGCAATTGGAGAAGGCTTGGCGGCTCGAAAGGGCATTGCGGCGGTGGCCCTCGCGGGAGTCGTCGCTCTGACCGGCTGTTCGATGTCGACGGCGGCCAAGACACGCGAAACCGATATTCGCGCTCGGGAATACGTCGCCCGCGCCGAGCAACTCACCGAAGAGGGAATGCTGGATGAGGCCATCACGCAGCTTGAACTCGCCATCGAGGAAAACGCGACGCTGACGACGGCGCACGTCGATCTCGGCGACATCTACCGCGTGCAGGGCAACTATCAAGCAGCAGAACAGAGCTATCGCCGCGCGACGGAGCTTGAGCCGCGAAACTTTGAGGCGCAGTACGGGCACGGCCTGGTGCTGCAACTCCTTGATCGATTGTCGGATGCGGTGCGGGCGTACCTGCGTGCACTGTCGATTGATCCGAACAACTTCAATGCGAATCTGAATCTCGCAACGGCGTACTTGCAGTTGCAGGAGTCACGTCAGGCGCTGCCGTATGCGCGCAAGGCCGTGGAGGTTGATCCGCGCAACGGTCCGGCCCGCGTGAATCTTGGCGCGATCTACGCCGCCGTTGGTGAATACGAATCCGCCATTCGTGAGTATCAGGCGGCGGCCGAACTCATGGACTTTACGCCGCCATTGCTGCTGAATCTGGCGGACAGCCTCGGCAAGACAGGTCGCTATCAGGAGATGGTGAACACGCTGGGCCAGTTGCTGCGCATGGCGCCGACGGCGCAGGCGTACGAACGACTCGGCTTTGCGCTCTTCCGTTTGCAGCGCTTTGAAGAAGCGCAGGATGCGTTCGCCCGTGCGGTGGAACTCGATAACGCGCACTTCCCGGCGCTCAATGGCTTGGGTGTGTGTCTGCTGAATCGCTACTTGATGAGCGACCGCACTGATTCGGAAGCACGCCGTGAAGGCGTGGCAGCGCTGCGCAAGAGCCTGATTGTGAATCGCGATCAGCCGCGCATTGCGGATCTTGTCAGCCGGTACGGTTAAGCAGAGCCGAGATTCATGTGTGCCACTGCTCTTGAGCAGTGCTTCTCAAGTGTATTGGTCAATTCTCGAATCCACTGCTCAAGAGCAGTGGCTCACGTCCATTTTCCGATGGGCGGCTACACTTGGCTCCATGGCCGATCCATCGATTCTTGAGACTTTTCCCACTCCCACCGACCAGCCCTTCGTGATTGAGCATGTCGCGGAGGAGTTCACGTCGCGCTGCCCGAAGACTGGGCACCCGGACTTCGGTGTAGTGACGCTCCGGTATCAGCCGCGCTCCGCCGCGGACGGCGGCACATGCGTCGAACTGAAATCGCTCAAGCTGTATTACCAGGACTTCCGGGAGCAGGGCATCTATTACGAAGCGGTGACCAACGCGATTTGCGCCGACCTCGTCGCGGCGCTCAACCCGGCGTGGTTGCAGATCATCACGTCGTGGAAGGGGCGGGGCGGGATTCGTTCGGACATTCGGGCGGATTACGGCGACGTGCCGCCGCAATATCGAGGCCGATAGGCCTTGAAAACTGAACCCGAACATCGCCCTCGCACGTACTACCATTCAGCGCGATTCATGAATTCACGAACCTCACATGTCGCATGCCTGCTTATCGCAATGGGATTGCTCGTTGGCGGCTGCGGTCGAGAGACTCCGGCGCCGCCCGCCGCGCCCGCTGAAGTTTCGAACGTCGCAGACCTGACGCCGCAGTTTGTTTTGCGCGAGCCGATGCGCTATCAGCACACGCTGACGATGACGCAGAAGCAGCGCTACAACGAGTTCGCCGAGAAAGCGGTCTCGCTTCAGATGTCGACCGCTTTGCGATTTGTCGTCACCCGCCTGACGGACGACGGCGGCGCCATCATGGAGCTGACGTTTGATCGTTTGGCGCTCGACGCCGTGCCGGCGATTGAGCCGCAATTCAAATTCGATACGGAGATTGATCACGATCGCCCCGAGACTGACCGGTATGTTCGGGCGATTCGGCGCGTCGCGGAGTCCGCCGTGACGTACGAGATATCCGCGAACGGCCAGGTTCTCTCGATGGTCGGCGCCGCTGAGATCGAACGTGTGGTGCAGAATCAGCCGGGCTTTGAATTGATCGCCGGCGTCCTGACCACCAAGTGGTTTCGCGAGATCGCGGAGGACGTGTTTGGCCCGGCGGGCGAGGCGCCGCAGCGAACCCGCGACGATGTGTGGTCATCAGAACTAGCGCTGATGCTCGGCGGATTTCCTGGCGCGCAAACGCACGTGGACTGGAGCATCAACCGCATCGGGGAAGACACGGTCGTGATTCGCGGCGCCGGCGAAACCAAGCCCCCCACACAGGTCGATCCGAATCTGAGCGGTGTCTCGCAAGACGTCGCCGGCGTGTATTCCCAATTCGAGATCATCTGGGATGTGGATCGCGGCCGGGCGCGCAGCGTCGAGAAACAGCAGGCCATGAGTCTGGAGTTCAACTCGAGCGGATACACCATGGGCACGGCGACGCTCGCGACGCATTCCCTCCTCACGGATGCCGACCGATAATGGAAGGGAGCCTCCTGACGCCCTGAAGGCGGCACGGCTTTTGTCCGATCACGACTCGATGATCGAACCCGCAGCGCGGGCCAGAGGTACTATCTGGTGGCTGGCGGCGTTCGGTGGGACGCAGAGCCCCTATTCAATAACTGCAGATTCTTTGAGGAGAGCATTCCGATGCGACGATTTTCGAACCGGACGGGCCTCCTGACGGCCCTTCTCGTTTCACTCTCGATGTTCACCGGCGCCCCGCGAGCGCTCGCGGCCGATCCGCCGCCCACGACGTATGAAGTCCCGAGCCGCATCGTGGTGGTCTCGGACATCCTCGGCGAATTTGGCCTGTTCGTCGATGTGCTCCGCAATGCGAAGTTGATCGACGACGACAACGAGTGGATTGGCGGCGAGGCGCACCTCGTGATTCTTGGCAACATTGTCGGATTCGGCCAGGGCGTCCTTCCTTCGTTCGACTTGATCATGGAGCTCGAGGGCGAGGCGGAACGCGCCGGCGGCATGGTCCACCTGCTGCTCGGCTACGGCGAGATTCAATTGCTGCATCGAGACGCGGGCATCGTTGACCCGGCGAATTACGCGCACCTCGCAACCGACGACAGCAATAAAAAGATTGATGAATTCACCGAGCGCGGCGTGCAGGAAGTGTTGTCGCGATTCCCCGGCGCACCGTATCCCGATCGCCTTCGTGCTGAGTACGAACGCATGATGGACATGGAAATGAAGCCGGGCGGGGTCGAGTTTCTCGAACTGTTTGAGCCGGGAACGAAATACGGCGATTGGCTGCGCAGCCGCAACGTCATCATTCGCATCGGCGATTTGATCTACAGCCACGGTGGTCTCAGCCCCAAGTATGTCGAGATCCCGCTTCAGCAGATCAACGACGAGACTCGCGCTGATCTGGCGAAAGACACGCTCCTGCTTCAAAAAGACATCGATATTGCGCACCCGTCGTGGTGGCGTGACATGACGGCGAAGACCGAGACGGAAATGCAGCGTGTGGTTGAAGAGGTGCTTGCCGAGGCGCAGGCTCGTGCGCTCGTGGTCGGCATCAATCAGCCGCGACTGGCGACGCGTGACGGCTTGGGCGGACGCGCCTTCTTTGTGGATTCGGGCATGCGATCACACCAGAATCGCGAAGCCGACCGGCGCTTGAGTTCACTGGAGATCGTGGGCGAAAAGTACACGCTCTTGTGGGACGACACGCGCGTGAACGCCACGACGCCGCCGCCGAATCCGCCGAAGAAGCGTTAACCACTTCAGTTTCAGATCAATTCAATCGCCCACCTCGGACCATCCGGCGCGGGCGATTGTCGTTTTTGGGAGTCGCTCCAGCAGTTCCGCCGCCGCCGCCTGCACGCGATCGATTGATATGCGATCAACGCGGCATCGCTCGACGTGATCTTCAGCGACTTCTTCTTCGGAAAGCGTGGGATCGGCCACGAGGATGCGTTCATCATCAAACGGAATCGTTGTCCAGCGCGGGTCCGTCGGGCCAAAGAGCGTGATGACGGGTGTCTCAAACGCCGCGGCGATATGGCGCGGGCCGGTGTCGTTGGTGATGACGAGACTGGCGCTGCGCACCACTTGCTTCAATGAGCCGAGTGACAACCCGAGGTGCGGCAGCGATCGCTCTTCCGGTAAACCAGCGGCATGGACAATGTCAGCAGCCAGTTCACGCTCGCCCGGCGAACCGGCGACCACGACTGAGACATTGCGCCCAGACTCAAGCCACGAAGCCAGCTCCGCAAAGCGCTCCGAAGGCCAGCGTTTGGCGGGATTGTTTCCGCCGGGATTCAAAACGACAAACGGTTCGGGCGTATTGACGCCGGCTTGTTGAAGGATTGCATCGCCGGACGCCGCTTGTGATTCACTTACACCGAGTTGCATCGGCGGCATCGCAATCGAGTCATCTCGAAGCAGGTGCTGAACAAGCCGCAGGTAATACTCACACGCGGGGATCGGCGCCCATTTGCGCGCGCTGGATGACTTGTTGTACGGCGCGGTGTCGGAGCGGCGCGGCGCTGAAAAACTCTCGGTCAGCAACATGCTGCGCCCATCGCGACCGTACCCGAGGCGCCGCGGAATTCCCGCCAGGCGCACGATCGCCGCCGTCGAGAATGAATTCGTGAACAGAAGCGCGGCGTCGTAGCGGAGCGGACGCACTTTGATCGCGGCGCGCTTCACGCCCATCATGCCGTCGCGCGAATCCACATGAAATTCATCAATGAAACTTGTTCCGGCGAGCAATTCATCGGCGCCCGGCTTTACGAGCGCTCCAATGAGAGCGCCGGGAAGTCGCTCACGCAAGACACGAAGCGCCGGCGTCGCCATGACCACGTCGCCGACCCAGCTTGGCGCGACAATCAGAAGACGGCGCGGCGGCGCTTCGTTCGCCGGTGTGGATCGACTCAAAATGGTGGACACGCCCGCTTCGAGGCTTGGTGCGACGAAATCGACGGCGTCTGAGGTCGGCGCCTCCCCGATCAGAACTGTGCGGCAGCCGGCGGCGCGCCCAGCCTGACAATCCCGCACGGCGTCGCCCACCATCCAGGAAGCGCTGAGATTGAGGCCGAGAGTCTGCGCGGCGTCGAGCAGCATCCCTGGCGCCGGCTTCCGCCATGGATGCTCTTTCGAATACTCCGGAACGATTCCCTTGGGGTGGTACGGGCACGCTCGAAACGCATCGATCACACCGCCAAGCAGCTCATTCACACGGGCGTTCACCCTGTCAACGGCGGCTAGATCGTATTTCCCTCGTGCCACGCCGCCTTGATTTGTCACGACCACCAGCGCGAATCCGGCTTCCTTGAGCGCCCGGCAGCTTTCGGCAGCGCCGGGGAGCAACTGCACCAGCGCCGGATCTCCCAGATCGCCGTCGGGAGTGACATCGCGACATCGAATGAGGGTGTCGTCGCGGTCGATGAACACGGCAGGTCGCATACGATCATTCTAATCCGCGTCAGAGGGACGACTTTCGCCTGGCCGACGCCGCTCAGAAACTGAAGGACGGGCGGCGGCGTCCGGATGATGCGGCCCCCTGCCATGCAGGGGAAAATCCATTTTTTTGAGTGACCCGTCAGACTTGTGGCTGATGGGGCAGATGGCTACAGTGTCCGGCTCGCTGGCCAGCCCGCCGCGCGAGCCCCGCCGCCGTAGCTCAGTTGGTAGAGCACACCCTTGGTAAGGGTGAGGTCATGGGTTCAAGTCCCATTGGCGGCTTCTGCGCAACCGGCAGTCGGCCGCCGCTAGGATGCGCGGCTGGTGAACCGGCGGCAAACTGCTCGTTGCGAGTTGGACGAGCGAAAACATTGAAGCTTCGATCCGCGTTGGGATGGTCTGGTCCCCTGCGGCGAAATCATTGTCGGCGAGCCGCGGGGCTCGTGCACCATTTTCAGGTCCGGCGGCGTGCGCCGGGCGGTCGAAAGGCGTTGCCTTCGGCCGGTGGACAATCATGAAACGTCGCGTGCGGCGAGTCGGCTCAGAACACTGAGAGCGCGACCCCGAACGCAGGTCTACGAACCAGACGGTGGAGGTCTTGGAGCAATGGCGAAGGACAACTTCGAACGCACAAAGCCGCACGTGAACGTCGGCACCATCGGGCACATCGATCACGGCAAAAGCACCCTGACGGCGGCGCTGTCAGCCCGCTCGTCCGCAAAGCGCGGCGAGAAGGCGAAGTCCTACGCCGAAATCACCAAGGGCGGCACTGTCCGTGACGCGAACAAGACCGTGACCATCCATTCGTCTCATACCGAGTACGAAACGGAGAACCGGCACTACGCCCACGTGGACTGCCCTGGTCACGCCGACTATGTCAAGAACATGATCACCGGCGCCGCCCAGATGGACGGCGCGATCCTGGTGGTCGGCGCCGACGACGGCCCGGCCCCCCAGACGCGTGAGCACGTGCTGCTCGCCCGTCAGGTGAACGTGCCATTCATCGTCGTGTACATGAACAAGGTCGACCTGGTGGACGATCCGGAACTGCTCGACCTCGTTGAGCTTGAAATCCGCGACCTCCTCAGCAAGTACGACTTCCCCGGCGACGAAATCCCCGTCATTCGCGGCTCCGCGAAGGCGGCCCTCGATTGCGCCGGCACGGATGATGCGGCCTGCAAGAGCATCGACGAACTGTTCGACGCCCTCGACAGCTACATCCCCGAGCCCGAGCGCCTCACCGACAAGCCCTTCCTCATGCCGATCGAAGACGTGTTCTCGATCAAGGGTCGCGGCACGGTCGGCACGGGTCGTATCGAACGCGGGATCATCAAGGTTGGCGACGAAGTCGAAGTCGTCGGTCTCGTGCTTCCCAACCGTAAGACAACCGTCACCGGTGTCGAGATGTTCAACAAGACGCTCGACTCCGGCCAGGCCGGCGACAACGTCGGCATCCTGCTTCGTGGTGTGGAAAAGGACGACCTCGAGCGCGGCCAGGTGCTGTGCAAGACCGGTTCGATCACGCCCCACACGAAGTTCGAGGGCGAGGTTTACGTGCTCGGCAAGGAAGAAGGCGGCCGCAGCACGCCGTTCTTCACCGGCTACAAGCCGCAGTTCTACTTCCGCACAACGGACGTGACCGGCGCGGTGAAGCTGCTCGGCGGGGCCGAGATGTGCATGCCCGGCGACAACGTCAAGATCGAGGTCGATCTCGGCGAGAAGCCGATCGCCATGGAGGAAGGCCTCCGCTTCGCCATTCGCGAAGGCGGCCGCACGGTCGGCTCCGGCGTCGTGACCAAAGTTCTTGAGTGATGCCGAATCACTGTTTCTCAAATTGACCCAACCCACCACGCGTCGGGGGTCCTCCGGGGCTCTCGACGCGCTGGCGTTTCACCCGCAACCACATTTGCGACTTGTGAGCACCTGCGATGGCCAAGAAGAAAACCGGCGCCCGTGAGCATGTCTGGCTCCAGTGCACCGAAACCGGCGACCTGAATTACCGAACCTCTGTGCGCGTCAAGGGTGGCATGCCGGAGCGCGTGAAGGAAGGACTGAACAAGTTCTGCCCGCGTCTTCGCAAGCACACGCTGCATAAGATCAAGCGCAAGTGAGCGATGGTCCGGGCGACGCTCGGACCGCACGAAGCTGCGCTCTGGAAGGCCGGTAGCTCAATTGGCAGAGCAGCGGATTCCAAATCCGCAGGTTGAGTGTTCGAGTCACTCCCGGCCTGTTTCTTCCCACGCGGCGGCTCGTCCCGCCATGCACGACCCTCAATGAGGCGCTTTCCATGGCCTTCGGCATCTACAAACCTGGACAGGGCTACTGGACGCGCGTGATGAGCGCGATCGGCATCGGCATGCTCGGGCTTTCCGGCGCCAACTGGGCCTGGAGAGAGCTTGCCGCCGTCAACACCAGTTTCGAAGTGCTCTACCTTCAGGCCAGCATCGCCGGCGTGATCGTGGTGGGCACCGCGATCATGGCCTACTGGCTCGTGGGCCTGAATCGACGCACCAACGAATTTTTCATCGCCACCGAAGGCGAGATGCGCAAGGTCGCCTGGCCTCCCAAGAAGGAGCTCACCGGCTCCACGTGGGTCGTCATCGGCGTCAGCATCATCATCGCGGCGATCCTCTTCGTTTCTGACATTGTTTTCTCGAGCATCTTCCGATGGCTCGATGTGCTCAAGACCTGACGCGGCCTGACCCAGCGCCGCTGCATTTGAGATTTTTCCTATGGACTCCACACTCGCGGGGCGCGACTCCATGACTGACGAAACAAATCCACAAGCCGCCACTGGCGATAGCGCGATGGACGGTCGCGTCAACGAGCGCGAGGACCTTCTGACCGCCGATGAGCAGACCCGCCCCGGCTTTGACTGGTTCGTGCTGCGCGTCGCCTCCAACAAAGAGTCCTACGTGCGCGACACGCTTCTGCGCAAGGTCCAAATTGAGGGCCTGCAGGTCCGCGTCGGCAAGATTCTCGTTCCGACCGAGAAGACCAAGACCATCAAGGGCGGCAAGCAGCGCATCACCGAGACCAAGCTCTATCCGGGCTACGTCTTCGTGGAGATGCAGCTCGAGGACGACGGCCGCATCCCGCAGGACGTGTTCTTCCTTGTGAAGGAAACGACCGGCGTGGGCGACTTCGTCGGCACGGCCGGACGACCGACGCCGATGCAGCCGCACGAAGTTGAGAAGATGTTGATCGACTCGCGTAAGCCCGAAGAAATGCCGACGGTGCGCATGGTCTTCGAGAAGGGCGACGCGGTCACGATCAAGGAAGGCCCGTTCGAGAACTACGAAGGCACGGTCGACGAGATCCTGCCGGAGAAGGGCCTCGTGCGCGTGCTCGTCACGATCTTCGGCCGCCAGGCGCCCATCGAACTCGAGGAATGGCAACTCGCCAAACCGGAAGAGGCGTAAGGCCAACGCAGAGAAAAACAAAGAAAACGGGTGGCATGCCCACGTCCGCGTGGGCATAGTTGCGCGCCCCTTCTCCCCCCGGGAGAAGGTTGTCCGCCGCAGGCGGATCGGATGAGGGGCGGCCAGTGCAAAGTGTTCATTCCAACGGTGCCGTGGTCTTGACTGTCTTCAGTCAAGGCCACGAAGAAACGCACACTCACCACTTCAACTGAAACGTGCTGATGTCCGCACAACCCCCTCACCCCGGCCCTCTCCCGAGGGAGAGGGAGCAAACCCTTCTCCCCCCGGGAGAAGGGGGCAACGCGCCAGCGTTGACGGATGAGGGGCAACCGGTGCAAAGCTGAACTTTTCACTGGCGCCATGGTCTTGTCTGTCCTCAGACAAGGCCACGCGTTCTTCGCATTTGGACAAGGAACCGCGGCCTTTTCCGAGGACGGAAAAGACCACGGCACTTTTGAAATGCTCACTCAAAAGCCCTCACCTAGCCTCTCCCAAAGGGAGAGAGATCAGACTCAATCTACTAGTCTCTCTCCCCAATGATCGACCTCCTCATCGCCACCACCAACCCGCACAAGCTCGAAGAGATCAGCGCGATCCTCACGCCGCTGGGTGTGCGAGCAATCGGCCTGAGCGATGTGCAACTCCCCGAATCAAAGAAAGACGGTGGCACGGGCGTCTCGCCCGTGCGCGCGGCGACCGCCTCCACCCTCCCCGAACCCGTCGAAGACGCGGACACCTTCGAAGGCAACGCCGCGATCAAAGCGCGCTACTACGCGGCTCATACCGGCCGCCCTTGTCTCGCCGACGACTCCGGCCTCGAAGTCGATGCGCTCAATGGCGCTCCGGGCGTGCGCAGCGCCCGCTACGCCGGCGCTAAAGGCGATCGCGCCGCGCGCGACACCGCCAACAACGACAAACTCCTGCGCGAACTCGCGAACGTTCCAAAGGAAAAACGCACCGCGCGCTTCGTCTGCGCCATGTGCCTCGCCGCCCCCGACGGCGCCATCCTCGCCACCAGTCGCGGCGTGTTCGAAGGCGTCATCACCGACACCCCCCGCGGCGACAACGGCTTCGGCTACGACCCCCTGCTCGAACTTCCCGACGGACGCACCAGCGCCGAGCTGCCACCCGAAGAAAAGAACGCGCGCAGCCACCGCGGCGCCGCGACGCGGGCGATTGCTTCAAGTTCAGCCGCTGCGCTCAGCAGGTAATTTGATTCCTCTGAACTCATACGTTGCGCATTTGCATTGAATCAATCAGGAATTGGCGCCAAGTGCGCCAGAATGATGACGAGATCACCGACATCGACGACGCCGTCGCCCGTGAGATCTGCGTCACCGGGCGCTCCCCATTGGGACAGCACCCGTGCAATGTCGCGGCCATCAACGGCGCGGTCGCCGGTCACATCGCCGGGCAGCGCCGGAAGACTGTTCAGCATGACGGCAATCGCATCGCCGCCGCCCTCGAAGAGTTGATTGTTTGATGCGAATCCCACCGGCGCAATGAGGTCCAGATCACCGTCGTTGTCAAGATCGATAAGGACCGGGTTACGAACTCCCGCAAGAGGGTCAGGAAATGCGTTGACGGGAATCTGCTGGAGCGCCACCAGCTCCTCATTCAGGTTCTGAAAGAGTGTGAGACTCGGGATGTCCGGCTGAAAGAAGCCCTGCGGCGCCGGAATCTCGCTCATCGTCACGACATCCGGCGTGCCGTCCAGATCAAAGTCGCCCACAAACATGGGTTGGCCGACAAACTGAGATGGACTGACGCTCCGGCGTTGAAACTGACGGCGACCAAGATTCTCATGGAGAATTAATTCGAATGTATCGACATCAGCCAAGATGTCTTGGTCACCATCTCGATCAATATCGAACACCACTGCTGCAAAGGGCACACCAGGGAAGTCAAACGGAATCAATTCATTGTCAGTGAACGCACCTAATCCATCACCATTATTGAACAGGATTCGTAGGCCTCCTGCGCCACTTCCCGTGGGAATGACAACATCGAGAAACTCGTTGCTGTCAAGATCTGCAATTACAGGGGATTGCGGGAACGACCCAGAGAAGTGCTCAAACGCGCGTCCGAATGAACCATCTCCAAGATTCAAGAGCACGGCGATTGACGGTTCAATGAGCGAATTGACTGCGACAACATCCAAGTCGCCGTCATTGTCGAGGTCTCCAAGGGCAAGACGCTGCGGACCGTGATTCGCTGAGTAATGACTGAATGGCGCGAACTCCCCGGCGCCGAGGCCGGGATGCACGGTCACGCCGCCCTTCGGCAGCGTGTCGTTGACACCGGGCGGATTGCCTTCAAACGCGATCACCAGATCGATAAGACCGTCGCCGGTCACATCAGCGGCTTGTATGCCACGCGGGATTCCTGCGGTGCTCAAGTATTGAGGTGAACCAAACGAGCCATCACCGAGGTTTAGAAGTACTGCAACGTCATGGGAAAGCGCATTCGTCACCGCAGCGTCGACAAAGCCGTCGCCGTTCAGATCCGCGATAGCCATTGCATACACGCCATCACCGATGACGCCATTGCCGACCTGATAAAATGTTGGAAAGGGGAACAGCGGCGACTGCGAATACGTCCGTGGCGCAATTGTTATTCCGATCAAAGTCGAAATGAAAATCGAGAGTGCAAAACACTGGCGCACCTTCATGGCGCTGCTCCCTTGACATGCCGCCAGTGCCATTCTGACGGCGCGAAGTCACCAGCCTGCCACCCGCCGAGATGCGGCGCCTCCTCGCGCCGCTCGCGGCGGACCAGTTCAATCGTACTTGCCGGATTCGCCATTCCATACGGGAAAATGCGTCTCCGCAGGCAAAACTTCTGCAATTGACCTCACTCCGTGCGGCTGAACTCACCCTTCATCAGCACTGTCCACGTCTTCCCATCGTCGTAGGACCACGCCGCGTCCCATAGGAATTCGTGTTCGTTCTTCGGAAAGCGGCGGACGCGTTCGACAACGCCGTCGGGCAGTGTGGTGGTGAGCGTGATCACGCCATCCTCATCCGCCGCGGCGCCTTCGTAGCGCTTCAGCGATGTGCTTTGCGAACTCAGTGTGTACGCCACCCACTGCTGCGTCTGGCCGTTGTATGCGTTGATGTCGAACTCTTCGTACACCTCACCGCTTGGCGTCGTGAGTGTGAACTGGCTCATCACGGCGCAGCCGGCGAGGATGAGATCCGTTTGCAACGTTGCGGGCATGTCGCGCCAGCTTCCATCTCCTTGCAGTTGCGAAGCGGTTCCCGACCATGATCCAACCGTGAAATCCATATCGCGCCGTTCATCACCGGGGCAGCGTTCGTCAATGTCTTCACCGTGTAGCCACGCGGTGTCGAACTTTTCTTTTTCCTTCTCGCGGCGGACGCCTTCCATGATGTAGCTCGGGCGCGCCCATGTGGCGCCGCCGTCATCACTGAATGAGTTATCCCAGCGGTAGAAGCCGGGGACGGAGTCGGAGAATGTGTAGCGGTTCAGACGCTCGCCGCCGTCCGGTGTTTTGGAATCACCGAAGAACTCGCCGCGGTTGTGACGGAAGCCGCCTTCCATCGTCCAAAAGCGCGCATCATTCGACGGCCAGTTCAGCAGGATGACCCACTTTTCTTTTTCCGGGTCGTACGCGCGCACGCTGAAGCCAAGGATGTCGGCGCCGAGCCAGTTGACGCCGCGATAGTGCTCGACGAGCGCATCGCCATTGAGAATCGGATACACGCGCAGCGCATTGCCGGGGACGACCGCTTCGCCTTGGCCCGCTGCCCAGAATCGGTTCACGACATCCCACTCGCCAAGCCAGAAATCGAACTGGCGCCGAACGTCATCGTCATTCGTTTGCGCATTGGCATGCGTTGCGCTTGCCAGCGCTGCAATCATGCCAATCACTGCGATCATTCGCGTTGTCATCAAATTGCCCCTTTTCTCACCGCGCCGCCGCCTGCGGGCGCTACTGCTTGTACGCACGGCGCGGCGGTCCGGATGCCTTTTCCTGGCAATCCGTCAAAACGGCGGGGGCGAAACCGTGCGCACGGTCTGTCGGTTGTTCGGGCTGGTAAAGATCAGCGATGTCGCGTGCAGCAGCATGCGGGGCGCTTCGTCACCAGTCACGCCATACAAACTGTCGCCGACGAGCGGCGCATTGAGCCCCTGCGCCGCGGAGCACGCAATGCGGATCTGGTGCGTGCGTCCGGTGATGAGTTTGAACTCCAGCCGCGTGCGCACGGAATCCGAATCAGCGCCCGCTTCATTTCGCCCGATGACGCGCCATTGAGTGATCGCAAGCCTGCCGCGCTCGGGATCGATCATCTGCTTGGGTCGATTGTCGAGATCGACGCGGTGGCGCAACTCGATAACGCCGCCCGAGCCGCGCACATCGCCATGCACGACACCGATGTATTTTTTCTCAATCACGCGCTGTTCGAACGCCATCGATAGTTTGCGATGCGTTTCTGAGTTCAGCGCGACGACCATCAGCCCGCTCGTTTCCATGTCGAGCCGGTGCACAATCAGCGGTCCCGTCGCCTCAGGAAAAAGCGACTGCACGTAAGACGCCACGCAAATTTGATTGGCTGGCCCGATGCCGGGAACGGAGAGCAACCCCGCGGGTTTGTCGATCACGACCCACCCGTCACCGGCGCACACGACGGGCAATTCGCCCGGCGCGTTCATGCCTCGGTGACGTCCGGTGGCATATCGCCCTGCGGCGCTTGTTGCATGGGCACGACGTCAAAGGGGCGGCGGTTGAGCAGTTCGGCGCCGCACCAGACGGTCGCCCAGTGACGACCGGCTTTTTTGAATGTCGCTTTCTTGAGCTGCACGCCGTGGTCAAGGATCGTCAGCGGACCCGGAATCGTGTGCTGCCCATTGATCGTCACGAGCGCTTCGCCGTCGTCCTGCTCGATACGGAGCGTCACGTCCACCTGCCCGCGGCCGTTGGTCAGCGAGAAGAACACACTGATATTTTCCTGATGCGGAAACCGCTCAGCGCCGACGCGATTGAACACCCCGATCAGCGCCAGCTTTCCCGTGGCGCGATCCTGATAAATCTGCTCACAAACGATGACGCTCGTGCAGATTGGGGTTTCAACACCCGGTTCGGTGGTCATGACAACTTCCAGCCGGGCATGTGGCCCCGGCGGCGAACAGGAATTATCGCTTCGAGAACTGGAAGCGACGGCGAGCGCCGGCCTGGCCGTACTTCTTGCGTTCCACTTCGCGCGGGTCGCGCGTCAGGAAACCATGCTCACGCAGCGTGTGCTCGAGGCCGGGATCGAAATCCTTCAGCGCACGAGCGATGCCGAGCACAATCGCGCCCGCCTGGCCCATGTAGCCGCCGCCACGCACGCGGGCGTAGACGTCGACCTTGCCGAGCGTGGCCGTTTCCTTCAGCGGGGCGACCACGTCGTTGCGATCGCGATCCTCCGTGAAGTACACGTCGACGGGCTTGAACGCCGCGTCTGGGTCTTTCTTGTTGATGCGCTTCACCTGCACCATGAACTTGCCCGTGCCGGGACGGATGCGAACACGCGCCACTGCGGTCTTGCGTCGGCCGGTGCCCCAGCACCACGGATTGTCCGCCGTGAACTCGAACTTCGGCTTGGGCGCAGGCGCCTCAGCGGGGGTAATCGTGGCTTCAGCGGCTGGGGTCATGGTCTCGTCCGCCATGGTGCGTTGCTCCGGATGGGCGTCGATGCGGGAAGTCGCGGGAATCGAATTCGGGTTCAAGGCAATCACGGTTGGGTGATTCGTACGAAGTGTCAGACCGCCATCGCTTCAGGACGCTGGGCCTGATGGGGATGGTTGGGGCCGCGGTACACCTTCAGCTTCTTGATCATCTGACGGCCGAGACGCGTCTTGGGCAGCATGCGGCGAACCGCGTCCTCGACGACGATCTCAGGGCGACGACGCAGCAGGCTCTCGTACGACTCCATCTTCTGGCCGCCGGGATAGCCGCTGTACGTCTTGCGGAACTTGTGCTGTGCTTTCGAGCCAGTCAGCAGAATCTTCTCCGCGTTGGTCACGACGACGAAGTCGCCCGTGTCCACGTGCGGCGTGTATTCCGGCCGGTGCTTGCCCATGAGAATCACAGCGATGTCGGAGGCCAGACGACCAAGGGACTTGCCCTCAGCGTCAACCTGGCGCCAACGACGCTCAATCTCACCGTTCTTTGCAAAGTACGTCTGACGCATAGCGTCTCACCTCAGTGGTCAAGCACGCGGAAGAAACGACGACACGATCACTCATTCACGCCTGTTGCCGGATCCTTCCGAGCAACCGCGTGTCTTGGGCCCTTCGCAAACGTTTTCGCCTGCGACGGCTGCGGCCTGCTGATCGCGACTCGATCCGGCACAGGCGACAGAAACTGAATGGAACTCGCAGGTGGTGAGCCGCACTGGACGGCGCCAATCGCGAATTTGAGTCGAGTAGCTTAGCCACCCCCAGAATCCTGTCAAACCGCGCACGCCGCCCGATTGCCCGGCTCCGGGCTCCTCGTGCTGGACGGATCGGCCCATCAGCCGATGATACGACCATGGAGAATCCGCCCCCCACCGCGCCCGCAGGCCATTCCGACCACTTTGAGAACGACCCCGGCCCCAATGCGGGCGCCACCAGGCCTCAAAAACTGCGCGACCCCGGCTCAATGGGCATGACCGCCTTGTCGTGGCTCGCCATCATCGGCGTGGTCTCGATCATCGTGATCAACAACAACTTCGCAGTAGGCGGCGGAACCCCGGCGACGACGCAAACCGCACCCTCGTCCACCTCGGGCATCTTCAAACTGATGGGCCGCTACGCCGTCGGCGCCGTAGAGGTCGCCAAAATGTCGCCCGCGCAAGAGCAGGTGGACATGGCGACCGACCAGATGCTCGAACAACTCGAGGGCATGGCCGCGTCGCGCGACGACCAACTTCGCCTTGCGCTCGTCGCCGCCAACTTTGATCGTTCTGAAACCGCGCTTGAGCAGCTCGATCTGGCCACATCAGCGCCCGAAGAGCCTGACGTCATTGATGAGACGGCGGTCACTCCGGAGGTTCCGGAATATGTCTTCAAAGACGCCGCTCGCATTCGCACGCTGATCGAATCCGGCCCGGAGGCGCTCACTGATGAAGACGCCGCGGCCTTGCGCGACCATCACGGCTGGTTCGCCGAGGTTGCGCTGACGTCAAACCTCGAAGACGATGACCCGGCCCGCGAGGCCGTCATCGCGCCCGCGATGCGCGTGCTGTATCTGGTGCTGGGTCTCGCGACCGTCGCATTGTTCGCGGTGATCGTCGGCTTCGTAATTCTGATCGTTCTGTTCGTGCGCCTGATGAGTGGAAAGCTGCGCGTGCGCTATGCGCCGCCGGCGCCGGGCGGCAGCGTGTACCTAGAAACCTTCGCCCTCTTCCTCCTGGGATTCATCGGGATGGCTTTGGTCGAGGATTACATCCCGTCAATCGCCGTCGAGATCTTGCGATGGTCGCTGCTGCTCATCCTGTTCTGGCCGCTCGTGCGGGGCGCCTCGCCAACGCAACTGAAATACGCCCTCGGCTGGCATCGCGGCGAAGGCGTGATGAAGGAACTCGGCGCGGGCATTGTCGGATACCTCGCCGGACTGCCGATCGTGGCGCTGAGTGTTCTTTTGACGCTGGTGCTCAGCGCGATCACGGCGCCTGCGGAAGGCCCCGCCGCGCCCCCGTCACACCCGATTGTGCAGAGCGTGGGCGGCGCCTCACTTTGGACGGTGATCTCGTTGTATTTGCTCGCGTCCGTGTGGGCGCCGCTGACGGAGGAATCCATGTTCCGCGGCGCGCTGTTCCACCATTTGCGCGGCACATTCGGCGCTGTCTTCAGCGCGCTTCTGGTCGGATTCATCTTCGCGGTAATTCATCCGCAGGGCATTCTTCTGGTGCCGCCGCTGATGGCGCTCGGATTCAACTTCGCCATGATGCGCGAATGGCGCGGCTCACTCATCGCGCCTATGTTCGCGCATGGCGTCCACAACGCCATTCTCGTGACAGCGCTCATCGTCGCAATGAGTTAAGTGAAGGCGTCGGTCACCGGGAGCCAGGCCCCAGTTCTCCCTGATGCCTGGCCACCGGCTCCTGGGGCCTCTATCAGATCCCGTACATCGGGCGCAGCTTCTTCTCGAGATACCGCATCAGCGGCTCATGCGAGAGCGGAGCGCCAGTGAGCATCTCTGTGAGTTCGCTCGCCGTGTACTGACGACCAACAGAGTGAATGTTCGTGCGCAGCCAGTCGAGAAGAGGTGCGAACTCGCCGCGGGAGAAACCGTCTTCAACGCCGGGAACCTGCTCCTGAATCGTGTCCCAAAGCTGCGCCGACAGCAGACTTCCCAGCGAATACGTCGGGAAATACCCGATGGCGCCCATCGACCAGTGAATGTCCTGCAAACACCCCTTGGCTTCATTGGGCACAGTCAGACCGAGATCATTCTTGATGCGGTCGTTCCACCATGCAGGCAGGTCGGCAATGGCGAGATCACCAGAGATGAGCGCGCGTTCGCAGTCAAAGCGCAGCATCACGTGCAGGTGATACGTCGCCTCATCTGCCTCCACGCGAATGAACGACGGCTCGATGATGTTCACACATCCGTAGAAGTCATCCACGCCGAACTTGTCCAGCGCCGGCGCCAGGTCCTTCTTCACAATCGGCGTGATCCACTCCCAGAACGCGCGGCTTCGACCAACCTGATTCTCCCACAAGCGCGACTGGCTCTCATGCACCCCAAGACTGATGTACTTCGCGATCGGCTGGCCGAAGAGCTCCATTTTCGGCAAGCCCTGCTCGTACAGCGAGTGGCCCGTTTCGTGCATCGTGCCGGAGAGTGAATCCGTGAAGTGGTCTTCGTAGTAACGCGTCGTCATGCGCGTGTCGCCGGGAGCGATGCTTTCAGAGAACGGATGCGCCGAGACCGCGAGATAACCCGCCTTCGCATCGAAGCCGATCTTCTCCGCGACCATCTTGTTGAATTCGATCTGCTTGGCGCGATCGACCTTGGCTTCATCAGGCGCGCCGGACGGTCGTTTCGGCGCCTGCGCGATCTCCGCAATGAACGGCGTCAGCGCGGCTCGCAGCGGCTTGAAGACCTCCGCGATCTCAGAGCCAAGCACGCCGGGTTCGTATTCATCAATCAGCGCGTCATACAACTCGCCGCCGGCGGGCGCGCCGTAGCACTCCGCCTTGCGACGAGCGAGACCGACCGTCTTCTCAAGCCACGGCTGGAACAATTTGAAATCGTTCTTGCTGCGCGCTTCTTTCCACACTTCCATCGCGCGGCTCGATGTGTCGGCAATCTCTGATACCAGGCTCGACGGCAGTTTCGTCGCGCGGTCGTAGTCGCGGCGAATCTCTCGAATGTTTGCGGCTCGCACGCGATCACTCTGAAGGTCCGAGTCCGACTCACAGGCGCTGATGAGTTCACCCAGCTTCGGGCTGGTCCAGCGTTCATGGGCCAGTCGGCTGAGCAAGGAAAGCTGCTCGGCGCGGAACGACGCCGCCTTGGGCGGCATATCTGTCTCTTGATCCCACGAGGTGAGGCGCGCGAGTGAGTCCACTGTCTCCGCCTCGCGCAGGTGATCGCACAATTCGGTGTATGCCGCCGTCGCCGGAGCCGCCTTGGTCGTCATGCCGTACCCTTTTCTCTTTACTACCCGAGTTTCGCGACCATCCGCCGCGACGGGCCGGATTCTAACGGATTGCGACGATGCATCGATCGGGGCAACCAATTCGCATTCAGACGCCGCGCCTGATCCTTCGGACACCGGCGCCGTCGGATCTGGACGCAATGTGCACGATTTTTTGCGATGACGATGCCATGCGATACGTGAAGCCCGCGGAAACACGCGATGACGTGCGCACGCGCCTTGAACGCCGCATCAGTCTGGAGCGCGAGCGCGGCTACACACTCTGGACCGCCGAACTTCGTGACGGGACGATCATCGGGGACGCCGGCCTGGCGCCGCTGGAAGGAACGGGCCCGCTGGTCGAAGTTGGCTACCACTTCGCCGAGGAGCATTGGGGCGCGGGATACGCCACAGAATCCGCTATTGCTTCGATTCGATATGGATTCAAAACGTGCGGCCTCGACCGCATCGTCGCCGTCGCGCACCCGGACAACCGCGCTTCAATGCGCGTGATGGAAAAATCGGGCATGACGCTCGTAGGCCCATCCACATACAAAAGCAAAGACGTCGTCATGTTCGAAGCGCATCAGTCAGCATGGCTTGTGTGGGCGGCGCGCCGCTGATTCGCGGTTAATCCTCGAACAGCGCGCCAACCTCTTCGTCCGACCCTTCCATCAGTTCACGGGCTCGTTCACCGAGTTGCAGCGTCAGCAACGTCGCGTAGCGCCCACCCTTGGCCCACAATTCTTCGTGTGAGCCAATCTCTGCGACTTCGCCGCCGTCGAGAACCACAATTCGGTCGGCATGGCGGATCGTGCTGAGCCGGTGTGCGATGACGAAGCTGGTGCGCCCCTGCATGAGCCGCGCGAGACTGCGCTGCACGAGGCGTTCACTCTCGGAATCAAGATTGCTCGTGGCTTCGTCAAGAATGAGGATGCGCGGGTCCGCAAGGACGGCGCGGGCGATGGCGATGCGTTGGCGCTGGCCACCGGAGAGGCGCACGCCGCGCTCGCCGATCAGTGTTTCGTATTGATCGTCGAAGCGCGAGATGAATTCATCTGCATCCGCGGCTTTCGCCGCTTCAATGATCTCGTCCATCGAGGCGCTCGGCTGCGAAAAGGCGATGTTCTCCGCGATGGACCCATCGAAGAGGAACACATCCTGTTCGACAACGCCCAGCAATCGCCGATAGCTGTCGAGTTCGATGTCGCGCAGGTCAACACCGTCGAGGCGCACGGCGCCTTCGGTCGGGTCGAAGAATCGCGCCACGAGATTGCAGAAGGTGGTCTTGCCGGCTCCGCTGGAGCCGACCAATGCGATCACTTCGCCACCCTGCGCTTCGACGTTGATGTCCTTGAGCACGGGTTCACTGTCGGCGTTCATATCCGGGTAGCGGAACGTGACATTCTCGAACGACAACCGTCCGGCGACAACGCGGCGATCCAGCACGCGCGTCCCCGTCGCGTATGCGAACTCCGTCGGCTCCTCGAGCAGATCCAGCGTGCGATCAAACCCGGCAAGACTGGTCTGCACCTGCGTTGCGGTCGACGCGAGCGTCTCCAGCGGCGAAAGCAGGAAACCGAGGTACGCATAGAACGCCATCAAATCGCCGATCGTCAACACGCCATTCACAACCTGCCAGCCGCCGTAGAGCATCACTCCGATCAGTGAAAGCGGAATGACGAGTTGCCACGCGATCTCGACGGCGCGGGAGCGCCACCATGCCAGCATTTCCTGGCGCAGCATGTAGTGCGTCGCCCGCACGAATCGTGCGGATTCGCCATGTTCACGGTTGAAAGCGCGCACCACGCGCATGCCGCCGAAGACTTCGGTGCTTTGCGCATCAATCCCCTGCCGCGTGCGCCGGATGTCGCGATACACCGGACGAATCCGGTTGATCCACGTGCGGTGGGTGAAAAAGACGATCGGCACGAGGACCAAGGCCGCCACCGGCAGGCGCCAATCAATAAACGCCAGCACGAAGAGCGAACCGATGAATTGCAGAATTGCCCGCCACGGGTTGTAGACCAGGCTGAACAGCAGGTCGCCGGCGCCGGCGGCATCGTCTCGCAACAGGCTCGCCAGCCCGCCGGAACGAATCGAATAAATCCGATTCAGCGGCAGGCGCGACGCATGTTCAAATGCCTTCCGCCGCAATGACGCCTGCAGCTTCATGCGCATGGACGTCATGCGCCAGCGCCCCCACATGCCGAACGCCACCGCCACCAGCGTCGCGACCAGGAGCGCGCCGCTCAGCGCCCACAACATCGCGATGCGGTTGCCGCCAAAACCAAGGCCAAGCGGCGCCCCCGCCGGACCGGGGTCATCATTGAAGATGTAGTCAATGGCGACCTTCGGCGCGTACGGCATCACAAGACCTGCCGCCGTCGCCACGCTCAATGTCAAGAGCGCCTGCAACACACCTAGGCGCTGCCCTCGCAGCAAACCCCAGAGCTTGCGAAAGAGCTCCCTGATCGACCGTGAGCGCCGCCGATTCTGCATCGGCGCCGCGGGATCGGGCAGCTCCGTCGGTTCGTCGTGGCGCGCTCGCCGGAGTTTGTACTCCGCATAGCGCCGTCTGCTGGACACACGGTTTCGTTGCATAGACGCCAATCGTAGCGCTCAAGAAAGCGGTGGCGCGGCCGTCTCGGCCGTGCGGTGGAAAAAACGCACATCGGACGGGCGAGACGCCCGTCCTGCCGACCAATGAGAATCCTCAGTTCCCGCTGAGATGCTCCGCGTACCAATCCGCCCACGCCTGCAGCATGTGCGCTGTGTGCGCCGGCTCGCGAAAACCGTGCGGCTCGCGCGGATACGCCAAGAACTCCACCTCACATCCCACATCCTTGAGTGCGCGATACAGCGTGATGCCCTGCCCGAACGGCACACGGTCGTCCTCCATGCCGTGAATGATCAGTGTCGGCGTCGTCGCATTGGTGAGATGGCGCACAGCGCTGGCGTCGTCGAATGGTTCAAAGTTCGTCCACGGAACAGTCGTATATTCCCACTCCGCCGCGACGCCATGGTTGATGTCTGACAACGCGTACTGATTCACCGTGTCCGTCACCGCCGCACCCGCAACGGCCGCTTGGTATCGATTCGTGTGCGCAATCGTGTACGCCGTGCAGAATCCGCCCCATGACCAGCCGCCGTAGACGAGCCGCGCGGAGTCCGCGATGCCCGCATCGATCAGCGCATCAACACCGGACTCGATGTCCATGAACTCAATCTCGCCAAGTCGTCCGCGATTCGCCGCATAGAAGTCATGCCCGTACCCAAACCCGCCGCGATAATTCGGGCGGAACACATGAAACCCGCGAGCCGCGAAGAATTGCGCCCATGAACTGAAGTTCTCCGTCGTCACCGAATCCGGTCCACCGTGCGGCAACACCATCAGCGGCGCCGGCGCGCCATTTCGCGCCAGCGGCGTGCGCCACAACACGCCTTCCAGTTTCGTCCCCTCCGGGCCGTCCCACGCGAACACTTCAGCGTCAGCCATGTCCCAATCAGACGTGTACGGGTGGACATCGGCCACGGTGTTCGTCGCGCCAGTCTTCAGATTCACCGTCATCGGATTGGGGGCTGATGAAGGCGTCGAAGCAACGCCAACAGCGACGCGCCGATTCGTGTCCGTCGCAAACGATTCTCCAAAAACCACGCCCGGAGAAGCGATTCGTTCAATGCGCTGGCCATCCGGGCTGATCGAATAGAACTGCGATTTCGTTTTCTCATACACGTGAGCGACGATGTTGCCATCCTCCGACCACACAAACCCGGACAGGGTCGGATCAAGCGATGCGACGACATTCGTGGACGGCCCGCCGCGCAACGAATGCACGACGAGCGCATTGAGCAAGCTCAGTGAATTCTCACCCTTCTCATACGCGATGTACCGCATGCGCGGCGACCATGCGATGTGCCCGATCGCTCCCGGCTCCTCCTCCAGCACGCGCTCCACCTCACCCGTGCGCGCATCAATCAGCTTCACCGTGCGCAAACTGAATGAGTGATACGGATCAGCGGACTCCGACACGACAATCGCGACCTGATGCGCCGCCGGCGACCACGCATAATCAATCACGTGCTCTGAGCCATCGGTCAGCTCCGTCACTTCGCCGGTTTCTGAGGACATGGAATACAGCCGCGCGTTGCGCCATTCTTCGCCAAAGCGCACCGCCCCACCGGAAGCCTGCTTCGCTTCTTTCTCCGCATCACTCATCGGCGGCGTCGCGATAAACGAAATCGTGCGGCTGTCCGGCGCGATCTGCAACGACTCCGGCGACAAGTCGCCGGTGTCCAAAATCTGAGTTTCACCGCCGCCCCACACGCCGCTGGACAATCGCAGCAAGTGAATCTTGCGATCGCCGTCCTGTTTGCGCAGGAACGCCAGCCATCGCCCGTCCGGCGCAAAGCGCGGCGACGAAGCGTTCTCCTCACCAAACGTGATCTGCCGCGCCGGCGCTGAGCCATCCGCCGGCGCCAGCCACAACTGCTGATCGCTCGACCACCCCGCCTTCGATTCCTCATCGTCCTGAACCGAATCAGGATCAAAGTCCCATGTTTTCAGTGTGTAGACGACGACGCGCCCGTCGCCGGAGAGCTGCGGATCGCTCACCGAACTCATCCCGGCGACGTCCATGGCGGTCGGTCGCATTTGGGCGAACACCAGCGTCGGAATCGCCAGCGCGAATGCCACAAACGCCCCACTGATCGACTTCAATCGCATCATCTACCTCCTGCCGCTGTATGCGGTACATCAGCCTACCGCGCCGGCGCGTGTGGGCGGCGCCGGCTTGCGGCGGATGTCGACTCTCGACGACACTGTGCCGCACACCATTACCTGGAGGGCGAGACCCCGATGATCCGGAGCTTCCTTATGACTGCCATCACCGCGATGTCCACTGTTGCGCCGGTCTCGGCGAAGCAACCGATCAACGCAACTGATCTGCTCAACATCAAGCAGATTACAGATGTGGAACTCTCCCCCGACGGCGCCATTGCGGTTTATACGCTGAAGTCCATCGCGCGCGAAGGCGACAACGACAAGGGCCTCGAAAAGTACGACTACCACACGCATCTCTGGATGGTTGATCTCGAGAAGCCAGACGCCAAGCCGGTGCAGCTCACGCACGGCGATCGCGATGACTCCAGCCCGACCTTCAGCCCGGATGGCGCCACCGTGGCATTCGTGCGTCAGGCCATGAAGAGCGACGACGACAAGGAGCGCCCCAAGCCGCAGGTGTGGACGCTCTCAGTGAAATCGCCCGGCGAAGCGCGTCAGATCACCACACTCGAACACGGAGCAACTTCACCCGCATGGCGCCCGGACGGCAAGGCGCTGCTCGTCTCCAGTTCGATTCCATTCTCGAAGACGGATGGCTTGCCGCAGTGGTTAAGCGAACGCCCCGCGCGTGCCTGGGGTGATGCGAAAGTCCCGCAGGACAACGACGACCACACCAAGGCCAGCCCCGACGGCGACCTTCAGGAAGTGCGGAACTGGCTCGAACGCAACGCCCTCAAAGATGACCCGCACGTCTACAACCGGCTCGCATTTCAGGATGAGCAGTCGATCAAAGGCGAAGACAAGTTCAGCCAGTTGTTTGTGATCGACTTGGAGAATGGTGACGCCGCCAAGCAGATCACCAGCGGCTTCGTGAATCACAGCAATGCGTCGTTCTCGCCTGATGGCAAATCCATCGTCTTCGTTGATAAACCTCGCACAGAAACACATCCTGATCGCTACTACCGCACGTGCATTTATCTCACCAACGCGGATGGCGGCGCGTGGCGCGTACTTCTGGATGATGAAGAGTGGTCGTACGGCTCGCCGCGTTTCGCTCCGAATGACGGCAGCATCATTTTCACCGCGACGCAGCACGATGAGTTGCTCTACCGCCAGGCGCGTCTCGGGCGCGTGACGGCCTCGAACAGGGCGCCGCAATGGCTGGCGCCGGACTGGCCGTCGGACGTCACCAGCCCGGTCGTGACCACGCGCGGCGTGTATTTTGCTTCACCCTGGCACGGCGCATTCCCGCTGCGATTTGCGCTCTATGGGGATGTAATGGGCGCCGGCCAGCCGATTGTCGAGGGCGAGGTCGGCGCGCACGCCTTTGATGCGACCGACAATCGCATCGTCGCAGCGCTCACCAGTGTCGAGAACCCCTCCGAGCTCTATGTCATTGAATCCACCGGCGAACAGCGCCGCATCACCAGTCACAACGAAGTGTGGCTGCGTGATCGCATCATTGTGCAACCGACCGAACACACCATCACACGTCCGGACGGCGAGCACATTCAGTATTGGGTGATGCCGCCGGCCAACCACGATCGCGCCAAGACGTACCCCACGGTGCTCGCGATCCACGGCGGACCGATGGCGATGTGGGGGCCGGGTGAGTTTTCCATGTGGCATGAGTTCCAACTGCTGTGCGCCTGGGGCTACGGCATTGTCTACTCCAACCCGCGCGGCTCCGGCGGCTATGGCTACGAGTTCCAGCGCGCCAATCACACCAACTGGGGCGAAGGTCCATCCGGCGATGTCCTTGCATGCCTTGACGACGCCATGCAGCGCAATAACTGGATCGACCCGGATAGGCAGTTCGTCACCGGCGGCTCATACGCCGGCTACCTCACCGCATGGATCATCGCGCATACGGATCGCTTTAAGGGCGCCGTCGCGCAGCGCGGCGTCTATGACATCGCGACCTTCTTTGGCGAAGGCAACGCGTGGCTGCTCGTTGAACACGCCATGGGCGGATTCCCGTGGCAGGACGAAGCCCGCGAGATTCATGTGCGTGAATCGCCATTCACATACGTCGATCAGATCACCACGCCATTCCTGATCATGCACGGCTCCAATGATCTTCGCACCGGCGTTTCGCAAAGCGAAATGATGTATCGAGCGCTGAAGGAACTGCACCGCCCGGTGGAGTACGTGCGCTACCCCGGCGCCGGTCATGATCTATCGCGCAACGGCGATCTGCGCCAGCGGCTTGATCGCCTCATGCGCATCGTCGAGTTCTTTGAACGCTATTCGAACAACACGACGCCCGCGCCCGTGCACGTTTCCGAATAGAACTCGCGCCCACTACGGCTTGGGCGGCGTCTTGCCGTCCGCAAGCCAGAGAAATGCAAGGCTTGAGCGAAGTCGCGGCGGCAGGAACGCGCGCATCAGGCCGCGCGCTACCGGCCGGCCGAATTGTGAGCCAGCAATCACGCCGAAGTACGCCAGTCCGTCCGTGAGCGCAAAGATCAGGGGCGCCAGCATGAGCCGCACCAATTCGCGCGGCTGCGCCACCGTGTTGAACGCCATATCGGCGCGGAAACTCGTATAGATCGCAATCTGAAAGACGGTCGCGATCGCAATAGGGAGCAGCAAGACGAACGCAAGCCGCCATCGGCGCAGGTGCAAAAGCGCCACACTCGCCACGACGCCGAAGGCGAGCGACCCGAGCAGGATCGCAAACCACACGCCGACAACTTCGCTCAAAATGACGCGCCGAAATCCTCCCGCCTCGCGCAGCATCGCCCAGTGGTCCTGCTGGTCCCACCATGCGATGTCCACGACGTCTGTCGTGTAGAACTGCATGGATTGCTCTTGGTATCCGCTCTCCTGATCCAACTCGGCGCGTTCGTGCACCCAGCGCACAAAATCAGACAGCCCTTCATCAACGGTCGCAAGGGACGTCCCCATGAGAATCATGCTGAACGCAAATGTCCCGGCGGCAAGCACAAGGAGCCACAACGCCGCCGCCATGGCCGCCCAGCGATTCGCCCACTTCCCAAGCGTCGGATACTCCTGAAGCGACGCGACGGCGCCGCACTCCGGGCAGCGTGCAATGAAGAGTCCATACCGTGACTCCTTGACCACCGGCTGGCCTGTCAGGTTAAACCCGCACCCGATGCACACCCGATCGCCGATGATCGTTGACACGCGCACTTCATCCTGTGGAGCGCGTGATTGATTCACTGCTGCGGCGTCCGTGCGATCGTTGGGTGACACGTCGCTCATTCTCCACTCCTTGCTCGACGAGCTCGCGCCAGTCGTTTCCGCCAGCGACGATTTCGCGAGCGCTTCCAGGCATTGCTTACCAGCGGGCCTGCTTGCAGTGCGACGACGGTGATGGCAAATGACGCCATGACCACTTGCGCCATCACCAGTGACTCACCGCGCGTCGGGCCGAAATACACCGGCGGCCGATCCGCGAGTGTGGCCAGCGGCCACCAGATGAGCCACGCAATCATCGGCGCGCTCGCGGCGGCCGCAAGAGCGCTCGGCCAGACGAGGTACGGCGCCCAGCGTTTCCAGTGCGGCAGCGCCGCCCCCATCCACAACCCCGCCGTGATCGACACGATCAACCAGATGGCGATGTGCCACGGCCCGACATTTGAAAAATGACGCCCTGCTGAACTCTCTAGCTGAAAAGCATCCATGATCACGGTCACAAGCGTGGTGCGGTCCGTCCACATCTGCTCGGTAATAGACCAACTCAACCCAACGGCCGTCCAAAGGAGCGAATTGAACACCACGAGCTGTGCGATGAGCGTCCAGATTGCATAGCGCCGGCGCATGGCGGTGCGCCACTCCGTCACCAGAAAAGCCCGGCGGCGTACGGAATGGTCGCCGCACTCCGGGCAGGTAACGATGGGCAGCCCAAGCGCAGCATCCCGCTGCACGCGAACGCGCGCGAGATCAAGGCCGCACGAGAGGCAAATGTGTGATGCTGCCACAAGACACTATTCGGCGGTCGGAGCGGTTTGTTTCAATTTGAGGGATGAATTGCGGCAATCAGGGCGCGCCAGGGGCGCCCGGGCCGAAGTCTGGCTGAATCGGCGATGAACGATTCTCGCCCGGCTGCTGCACGAGGTCGGTGATGCGGAAGGACAGCAGGCGGGTCTTATTCTCCGTCATCTGGAATCGCCAGCCATCGAGTTCTTCGTTGAAACGCTCAGCTGCGGCGATGACGTCCGACATTGGGCGGAAATTGGCGCCGGGGGCGCCCGCCGTCATCGCGGCGTTTGCGGCTTCCACATCAATGACCGGCTCTGTTGTGGACGCCTCAAAGGTCGCCCACGTGGCGCCCTCGTAATCGAAGAGGTGCGCCGTCATTACGAATCCATCAAACGTGCGAACGCGCGCCTCTGGACCGGGGATCACTTTGCTTTCGTCAAGCGTGCTCGTGCGCGCCACATCTTCCATTCCGATGTAGATGAAGGAATTGCCCACGAGATTGACGTCGCGTTCGTCAATGAAAACAGTGCCCTCGGGCATGTCCGCCAGTTCGAAGTCCATCGCTTGCGGATCAGGTCGAAAAACGCGCAACACGTCGCCGTCCACTTGTTCGATCTCGACGTCGTACGTCCAGGATCGCAACACACGAAGGATTTCGCGATCGATCCAGCGGACCGGATCGACTTCGATCTCCGCAACGCCGTCGATAAAGTAGGTGCGCGGATCACCGGTCAGGCGCACATAGCGCCGCATCGGCGCATTCATCGGCCCGCCGCGCTCGAGATAGCCGAGGATGATGGAGACAATCTCTTCGCCCTCGGCGTCGTGCATTTCAACAAGAATTGAATCTGATCCCTCGCCGGGCTCCTGCAATCCGAGCAGCGGGTAATTGTCCGGGCGGCTCGTCTTCGGTTCGATCACGCGAAGGTCGGACAGCGAGAGCACCGCCGTGCGAATCCGCTCCGTGCGGATCGGATACCCGCCCTTTTCGCGCATGCGCCACTGATTGTCTTCAAGATCCACATGAAACTCGCCCTTGGGGCCGATCACATGGATTTCTTTGATGTCGCCGACCCGATCAAACAGTCCGCCGTACAGCAGTTCCGGTGTCGGGGCGACGTACTCCGTCGACTTGCGGGTGTACGCAATGACCGCTGCGGCGAGCAGCGCCGTTGCGAGAATTCCGAGAATGAGAAGCGTGCGTATCTTCATGCGTCGATTCGTTTGTCAAAGGGCGCCCTTGGGAGTCCGATACTTTATTTCTGAGCCATGGCGCGGCGATCCGCACGCCGGCGCGAAGCGCGGTACGCGCCAAGGCCAATGGCGCCAAGGGCGACGATCGTCGGCACCAGCGCCGTGTTCAGGATTTTCAGACGCGTGCCGAGCGATTCAACATCCCGGCGCAGGTTGAGTTGCACGTTGCGAAGCTCCTTGCGGGCTTCGAGCAGCGAGATGTTCAGTTGCGCAATCTCTTCTTGCACTTCCGGTTCAAGGATCAGTGACGATGAGGGGCGCTCCTGACGGATGCGATCAATGCGCTGGCGAATGCCACTGATCTCGCGCTCCAGTTCAAGCTCGCGAGCGCGGAACTGCTCTTCGGCGGTGGCGCGGATTTCATTCACCCGCTCAAACGGGCGAGCGAACGAGCCGCGAGCGCGCAGGCTGATGAGATCCGACGTGCCCGACAGATTGTCGAGGCCATTGATGATGAAATCCGCGTTGTCGGCGATCTTCTCGATGCTGCCAAGAGCATTCTGCTGCAAATAAAACCGATCTGCGAGCACTTCCGTATCCGCCACGAGAATCACGTTGATCGGCTCGACCGATTCCAACAGCGGCGCCACGGGGCTCACCGGCACTCCCTGCGGCGGGCCATCCGGAAACGCCGTGCGCACTTCGCCCGTGACTCGCGCCGCCAGCGTGAGATGTTCGCCACTGCCGACAAACTCACTCATGAGGCGTTTTGGGTCCGGCATCCCACGCACGCGGAGTGTCTCCATTGCCATGGACTGTTCGCTCGTCCACGCGAGCGGCGTAAACGTCGTGGTCGCGCCTTCGATTGGTTCAAGCACACCGGCGCTGGCGAAATTCAAACGTGAGAGTTTGCCGGTGACCAGATCGTCGTCGTCAAGGTTCTTTGGTCCAAGCGTAATCCACGGGACGTACATCATTGGTTCGCGCTGACCGGAGGCCACCTGATACAGCACCTCTTGCGCGTTGAGCAGGTCCGTCGCGGTTTGCGCGCGATCCATCTTGACGCCCCACGACTGCAACAGTCGCGGAACTTCGGAATAGGTGTCGTGACTGAGCCGCGCCACCTGATCATTCGGATCGCTCGGCTGATCCGACTCCGAATGCGGATCCATAAAGATCATCGCATGGCCGCCGCCAAGAACGAACTGATCAATCGCGTAGACCATTGCGTCAGGCAATTTCTTGGGGTGGATGACCAACAGCACATCCAGACCCGCCGGGATCGTTGCTTCTTTAGGATCGATGCGGCGCACTTCAAACAACGTGCCGATCTCGCGTGCGATCTGCCACGCCGGAATGCCGCGCTGCTGACTGCCCGGCGTCGGCATGACGCCGCCGATTTCCAGCGTTGAAATCAACCCCAGCACACGACGCTTCGGGTGCGCGAGCTGCTGAATCATGCGGCTGATTTCATATTCCAGAAACTGCTGCTGCTGCGGATCGAAGAACGTGATCACGCTGCGCACGCCGACGGCGTTGCTGCCCACCAACCCGAAGTAGAAACGCTCGCCATCATCCCCAACCGGGATGCCGCGCAAACCGAACTGCACCGCCTGATCTTCGAGATCCGAGAACGGCTCGGGATCATAGATTTGCAGCTTGATGCGACCGTCAGCAACGCGCTCGTACTCCTCAAGCAATTCGCGCACGCGCTTGCCGTACGTCTGCAACGTGGGGCGGCCCGCCGCAAGCTTGGAGGAAAAGTAAAAATCCAGCGTGAGCTGTTCGTCGATCGACTGCGCGATGTTCTTTGAGCCTTGCGCCAATGTGTACAGGCGGCCTTCGGTGAAATCCACGCGCGCCGATCGCAGCGTCGCGCCCGCGATCACGTTCACCGCGAGAAACAGCGCGATGAGAATCACCAGACCAGCGGCGGATGCAAGAATTCGATTCATTCCATATCTCCCAATCGGCTCAGGCCGCTTTCCGCATCTCAATGATCACGACATTGGCCGCCAGCGCGAGCACAATCAACGACACAAAGAACACGAGATCGCGGAGATCAATCACACCATTGGTGATGGCGTCAAAGTGCGTCAGGAAGCTGAAACCCGTCACCGTGTCGATCACAATGTCTGGCGCCCAGCTTGAGAAGAAATTTGTCACCGCCGGCATGCCCGCCGCGAGAAACAGGAAGCAGATCACGACGCTGATGACAAACGCGATCACCTGGCTCTTCGTGGACGCCGAAACGCAGGCGCCGATCGCCAGGAACGCACCCGCCATCAGGAAACTGCCGATGTAACTGGCAAAAATCACGCCGTTGTCCGGATCTCCGAGCCAGTTCACCGTGATCCACATCGGCACAGTGAGCGCCAGCGCAATGCCCGCAAAGAGCCACGCCGCGATGAACTTGCCCGCGACAATCGCCCATTCGGACACAGGCAATGTCATGAGCAGTTCAATCGTGCCGACGCGACGCTCCTCCGCCCACAGGCGCATCGAAATCGCCGGGATGAGGAAGAGATACATCCACGGGTGAAAATTGAAGAACGGCTGAAGGTCCGCCTGGGCACGTTCGTAGTACCCGCCCACGTTAAACGTGAACACGCCCGACATGGCGAGAAAAATCACGATGAAGACATACGCGACCGGTGTGATGAAATACCCGGCGAGCTCGCGCTTGATGATCGCAATGAGGCCTTTCACGCATCACCTCCCTGCGACGACGGCTTCGTCAGCGAGCGGAAGACGTCATCGAGACGCCCCGGCTCAACCGTCAACCCATCCACCTGCAAGTTCAGGTCCTTCAATCGTTGGCTCACATCCGCCACGATCGAAGCGCCCGGCTTCGGAAAGACGCGGCACTCCGCCACGCCATTCGCTGATTCCAGCGATTCGACCGAAGAGACGCGCTCAAGCCGCTTGAGTTCCGCGACGAGCTTTTCCGCCCCGCCCCGCACACTGACGCGAACCGCGTTGTAGTGGCGCGATCGTGTTTCAAGATCTTGCGGCGTTTCATCCGCCACGATCCTGCCGCGCGAAATCACGATTGCTCGTGAACACACGGCGCCGACCTCTTCAAGGATGTGCGTCGAAAGAATGATTGCTTTCTCACCAGACATCTCGTGGATCAGTTGGCGCACTTCGAATTTTTGATTCGGATCAAGGCCGTCCGTCGGTTCGTCAAGGATCAGCACATCGGGGTCATGCAGGATGGCCTGCGCCAGCCCGACGCGCCGTTTGTATCCCTTGGACAACGTCTCGATCGGTTGCCGCATGACGCCTTCAAGCTGCACGCGCCCGGCCGCCAGCTCAATCGCGGCTTTGCGTTCCGCTCTCGGGATGCCGCGCACTTCGGCGATGAATTTGAGGAGCCCTTCAGGCGTCATGTCGCCATAGAGCGGAGCGCCTTCCGGCAGGTAGCCGATCTTGGCCTTTGCCTTGATGGGCTCCTCTTTGACGTCATGCCCGCAGACGACGGCGGTCCCGGCGGTCGGGGCAAGAAACCCGGTGACCATCTTCATGGTCGTGGATTTGCCGGCGCCATTCGGGCCTAGGAACCCAAGAACCTCGCCGCGAACGACGTCAAAAGAGACGTCGTCCACCGCCAGAATGGGGCCGAACTCCTTGCGGAGTGATTTGATCTGAACCATCACAGTCATACGCGCCGATTCCCCGTTGGCTCTTCTAAGGACTGGAAAGAGGCGATGGTACGCGATTCCCGCACATTCAGGAACCGTGAGCCGGATCGCGCCGAACCCGCCCGGGACATGTCCTACGCACCATCCCAGGGAATGGATCGGTCAATTGGGAGATCGATCTCGCGATGTATCGGTCACGCTAGCTCGACGTCAGGCGGGCGAATTGGCGCCACCGGCGTCCGACCCGAGGTCTTCGCGCTTTGAGATGAGCCAAAACGCCGGCACTGCGAGGGCTGCTCCGATCACGGGCGCCGCGAGGTAAATCCAGATCGAATCCAGTTGTCCGTTCACCACCGCCGGCCCCAGCGACCGCGCCGGGTTCATTGAAGCCCCGCTGATCGGTCCTGCGAACATCGCTTCGAACGCAATGACGCCGCCGATGGCGACGCCGGCCATCATGCCCTTTTCCTTGGCGCCCGTCGCGACGGCCAGAATCACAAACATCAACATGAACGTGAGGATCACCTCAAGGACAAACGACTGCATGGCCCCGCCCGCCGGGATCGTCTCGCCAAGCGTCTCCGCCGAAGGAAACATCACCCGCAGCGCCACACTCGCGGCAAGCGCCCCCAGGCACTGCGCGCCGATGTACGGGGCGACGTCCGAGCCGCGAAATCGTTTCGCAAGCCAAAACGCCACGGTCACGGCGGGGTTGATGTGCGCCCCGGAGACATCGCCGATCGCATAAATCACCGCCATCACGACGAGTCCGAACGTGAGCGCCACCCCGGCATGCGTCACCACGCCGCCGCTGACTTCATTCACGACAATCGCACCAGTGCCAGAGAACACGAGAAAAAACGTTCCGAGGAACTCTGCGAACGCGCGATTGAACAGGGGGAACGTCGTGTTCATGCGGGCGACACCGTATCCGAATCCTGCGTCAAGACGCCGGGCATCGCCTCAACGAAGGCGCGAATCTCTTCGCGCACGCGCCGGTAGTGCCGCATTGCGTCCTCATCATCGATTGCTTCTTCTGCCAATCGGGGCGGATCATCGAACCCTTGATGCACGATTCGTCCAAGCCCCGGCGTCGTCGGGCATGCTTCGTGGGCGCTGTCGCACACCGTCACGACGAAGTCAATCGGCTTGGCCAAGAACTCATCGAGGTGTTTCGAACGGTGCGAGGCAATGTCCACACCCACTTCCGCCATCGCACGGACGGCGAGCGGGTTCAGCCCGTGCGGCTCCGTTCCCGCCGAATGCGCCTCGATGACATCAGCCTTCAGCGCCCGGGTCCACCCCTCGGCCATCTGGCTGCGGCACGAATTCCCAGTACACAAGAACAGAATGCGAATTCGATTCTGCTGAATTGGTTCGTCGGTCATGAGCCAGTCTCCGAGTCGTCGTGGCGCATGATCCCATCAATTCTTCCTATTGATCGCTGAAGAATGTTCAGATTCGATAAAGGACGACGCTGCGGTCGGACGCCCATGTCAGATACAATGGCGCGATCGCCAACCGGGCGCGAAAGCCCGGCCGACGGCGACGACTCAACTGGAACAATTCGCGTCATGTCCACCGCATCTGTGTCAACTTCCGGCGGCGCCTTTGTCACGTTGCCGGGTCAGGGGGATTCGTTCGCTGTCGCGGGCGATGTCGTCACCATCAAGATTCGCGGCGGCGAAACGGGCGGCGCCTTCTGCCTTGTCGAGATTCGCGTGCCGCCAGGTGGCGGGCCCCCGCCGCACGTGCATCGACGCGAAGCGGAGTCCTTCTATGTGTTAGAGGGCGAGATCACCTTCCTGCATAGCGCCGGTCCGACGCGCATCAGCAAGGGCGGATTCGTGCATCTGCCGAAAGATGTGCCGCACTGCTTTCGCAATGAAACTTCAAATGAAGCGCGCATGCTGGTCTGGTGCCATCCCGCCGGGTTCGAATCCATGGTCGAGCGCGCCGGCATCCCAATGGCATCGCCTGAGGCGCCGATCCCGGCGCGCACGTCTGAGCATCTGGAACATCTCCGCGCCGTCTGCCTGGACTGCGAAATCCCGTTTGTCGATCATTTCTGACCCGCAGAATTGATTTTTCATGGCGTTCCCCTGCCATTACACTGCGCGGGCTATGGCTGCGTTCGACCCAGAAGTTGACGCCATCCTGCGTCTGACGCTCATCCCCGGACTCGGTCCGGTGCTCATTAGCCGTCTGATCGAATCATTCGGCAGCGCAGAAAGAGCGCTGGCGTCATCCGAGAGCACGCTGCAGCGCGTGCCTCGCGTCGGACCCAAACTCGCACAAACAATCATCGCCGAACGAGCCGCCGCGGCGGAGCGCGTCGCGCACGAACTCGCGCTGGCCAATGAGCTCGGCGTCGATCTCATTCCGATCAGCAGCGATCGATACCCGGCGCTCCTGCGCAGCATCCCCAATCCGCCGCCCATCCTCTACGTGCGCGGCGAACTGCACCCCGATCATGATCGCTTCCCCGTCGCCATGGTCGGTTCGCGCGCCTGCACGCCGTATGGCATCGAACAAACCGAGCGATTTGCCGGCATGCTTGCCTCGGCTGGCCTGACGGTGATTTCGGGAGGGGCGCGCGGGATTGATACCGCCGCGCACCGGGCGGCACTTCGCATGAACGGGCGCACCGTCGCCGTGCTCGGATGCGGCCTGGCCCGCTGCTATCCGCCTGAGAACGCGGAGCTGTTTGACGAGATTGCAGATGGCCGCGGCGCGGTCGTCTCTGAATTACCGCTGGAAACAAATCCAACGGCGGAGAATTTTCCGATGCGCAATCGCATCATCTCAGGGTTAAGTCTCGGCGTGCTTGTCGTCGAAGCCGCGGCGGGATCGGGCGCGCTGATCACGGCCCGCGTCGCGACTGAGGAACACGGGCGCGAAGTCATGGCGATCCCGGGGCGTATTGATTCGGCAGCTTCGGAAGGTTCGAATGATTTGCTGAAACGCGCCGGCGCGGCTCTCGTCACCACACCCGCAGACGTCATCGAACATCTCGAAGCCCCGGCGCGGCACCTCCACAACGGCGCGCACGAACAGCGCTACGCGGACCCCGCGCCGACCGGCGGCATCTTCGATGCCAGCGCCGCCGAGAGCGCCATCGCGACCGCAAACCTGAATGACATCCAGCGTGTGATCATCGAAACGCTGGCGGACGCGATGAGTCTCGACGAACTGGTGCGGCGGACCAGCCTCGAACCCGCCGCGGTGCGGACCGAAGTGACGATGCTCGAGGTGCGCCGCCTCATCGAACGGCGCGGCCAGACGCTGATCCGGCGCGAAGCGAAATCCTGACTTCGCGCCGACGATTTCATACCCCGAAAATTAACCGAACAAACTTGCCGGAATGCCCTTGCTGTGCGGCTTCTGATCGGCTAACGTCACCCGAACAAAATTTGAATTCGTTTGTGCAGCAAGGACGCGAACCCGGCCGATCGAAAGTATCCGGATCGGCGGAGATCCAACATGTCGTGGAACGGCATGCATCACGCCCGAGGTCTGGTGGCGCCCCAGTTTGGGGGAAATCGCCACGCGGGGCCTCGAAGCGGATTGGCCGGGTCAACACAGTGCGGCGGCAGAATCAAGCGATTCCGGGGCGGAGCCGACCGGAAGCGCAAGTTCGGGAGAACCGTTCACCCGTTTCGTTCGGATGATGCATCGGAACAAGCGGGTGATTCGACCGAAACACTGCGGCCGCAACAGGTAGGACGGAGCGAACTCATGCGGCTTCGATCGGCATCCCCTTCGGCGACGGCGCTTCTCAAACTCGGTCCCGGCGGAGATTTCACCGCCACCTATCACGGTCGCAAGGGCCGCATTGTCCGCGAGGACGATTCGGAACCTCGGCGTGAAAGCCGCAAGGAGCGCGATCGCTGGGATCGACAGGCTGACGATGCTTCGCTCGCCCTGGCCCAGACGGCCGGTGCGCTTGGCGCGTTGGAAATGGCGCTCGGGCAACATGCCGGTGCGCTTCGCCTGTGGGCCGACCGTTGGATCGCTGTTCTGGCGCCCGTCCGCGTCTGTTGCTCTTCGCCCGCGCTCGCCACCTTCGACCCGGAGACCGCCAGGAATGAATCTCACCCCGAAGCAGCTCACCATTCTTCAGCACGTGCGGGACAGCCGCATTCAGCGGGGCTATTCCCCGACCATGCAGGAGATCGCCGACGCTCTCGGCATCAGCAAGGTCACCGCGTTCGAACACGTCGAAACGCTGGTCAAGCGCGGCGTGCTGCAGCGCGAGCGCAACAAGGCGCGCTCTTTGACGATCGCCAAGGGCATGCCGCTCCCTGACGAAGAGGCGCCGCTCCGCTTCCCGCTCGTTGGCAAGATCGCTGCGGGCCTGCCCATCGAGAAACTCGAAGACCGCGATGAGCTAGACGTCTCCGCGCTGTTCGGCCCGCAAGCCGGCAAGAACGCCGGTTCGTTCGCGCTTCGCGTCGAAGGCGACTCCATGCGCGACGAAGGCATCCTCGAAGGGGATTACGTCATCATCGAACGCACCGAGATTGCCCGCAACGGCGATCGCGTCGTCGCGCTCCTGCCGGACGGTTCAACAACGCTCAAAACCTTCTTCAAAGAGAAGGATCACATCCGCCTGCAACCCGCCAACCCCGCCTTCGAACCCATCCGCGTGCGGCAGTGCACCGTGCAAGGCGTGGTGCGCGGCGTGATGCGCCGGTATTAACCAGAGCCCCAAGCGCAAGCGCGGGGTCGCGGCAGCGTATTTCGAAGTGCGGTTCTCGAACTGAAATTGCACTTGCATTCAACTCTCAACCATGCCCACGCAGACGTGGGCATGCCACCCTGATCTTGAACTTTGTGCAGTGTGCCACTGCTCTTGAGCAGTGCGTTGAGCTGTATAACAATTCCTCCTCCCTCTCCCCCGGGAGAGGGCCGGGGTGAGGGGGTTGAGTGAACAAAGACTCTATTGCGTCGTTGATGAAATTGTGCGCCCAATCGCGGCCTTGACTGAAGGACGGTCAAGACCACGGCGCCGTTGAACACGACTGTTTTTTATTGGATTCCCCTCAACCATCATCGCTGGCGATGCCACCTTCTTCCGGCAAGAGACAACGTCAGAGTCTCAATCGCGTTCACTTCCGCCGATTGATTTCGCCGTTTCAGTCGCAATCGCACCGAGCATCAATTCGAATCGATCGCGGGCACTGCTGACGTCGCCCTTCTCGGCGCTGAGCGCCAAGATGTAGCTGCGAATCAAGCCCTCGGACTCCTCTCGGCGATCTTGCTGAACCAGCGCCTTCGCGTACCCCTCGATCGACGCGAGCGTGTCCGCGTGCGTCAATCCGAGTGTGCGCCGGCGTCCCTCCGCCGCGATGCGAAAGTAGTCGGCGGCTTCCGCCATAAGGCCCATGTCGCGCCGGTTCTCGCCAAAGCGATGCGCGCTGAAAAGCGTGTAGTGATGATCGGCGCCGAGCGTTTCGCGCCGACCTTCGTAAGCGTCGATCAGGAATGGGCTCGCCTCATCGTGCCGCCCTTGCATGGACAGCACGGTCCCGATGTTGTTCATCGACAACAGCGTCAGCGGATGCGCGGCGCCGAGTTGCGTTTTCTGCTTCTCAAGCGCTTCGAGGAAAAGCGCCTCCGCCTCCGACAACCGCCCCATCCGCGCGTACAAAAACGCAAGATTGTTGATGGAGGTAAGCGTCTCGGGATGAGACTCACCCAGCACGCGCCGGCGCCCTTCTAGCGTCTTGCGATAGAACGGCTCACTTTCTTCGAACCGCCCGAGCGAGCCGTACAGATACGCCAGCGAATTCATGGAGTACAGCGTGTCCGGGTGATCTTCGCCGAGCGCTTCCAGCCGCGTTTCATAGACCTCACGATGCAATTGTTCGGCCTGCTCGTACTGCTCCAAACGCGTGTGCATCGCGGCGATGTCGTGCCGCACGCGCAGCGTCGTCGGCGCCTCCGGTCCATCCGAGGCAATGCGCGCCTCGAGCGATTCGCGCATCGTCGCCATTGCACTTTCGTACTTTCCTTGCTCGCGGTAGATGGACGCGAGCGAATGCAGTTCCGCGCTGATGTCCCCTGCGACACGATTCCGCGACCGGCGCCATGGCGCGAGCGCGTTTTCAAGAAACGCCGCCGCATCATCGTGCAGCCCCAGGTAATTCATGGCCGATGCGACGCCCCGCGCCGCGCTGAGCGTGTCGGGATGCTCGGCGCCGAGCTTTGCGAGCCGCACCTGATGCGCGATGCGGAAATTCGCGCGAGCGGCGTCAAACTCGCCAATGGCGATCTGTGTCTGGCCGATGGTGCCGCGCAATTCGGCCTCGACGAGCGGCTCGTCGGCGAGCGAGTGTTCGATCCGCTCCGACGCCGCGGCGAGGATTTCGCGCAGCACCGGCGCCTCGCGCCCGCGCGTCACCGCGGGATTCACGCCCTCGAACAAATCCTTTAAAAGCGTCGCGACCTGTGTCGCTCGCGTCGCTTCTCGGCGAGCCCGCTCCGCTTCGATGCGCGCCTGGGCAAGACCGACGAACAACCCGACCATGCCAAGCGCCAGCGCCGCCGCGACGAACGACCCTGCGACCACGCCGACGCGATGACGGCGCACGAACTTCTTCATGCGATAGGCGCGCCCCGGCGGACCGGCGACAACGGGCTCATTGTTCTGATGGCGCCGCAAGTCATCCGCCAATTCGCCAACCGACGCGTAGCGTCGCGCGGGATCCTTCTCCAGGGCGCGCATAACGATCCAGTCCAGATCGCCGCGCAATGCCCGCCGGCGACCTTTCGAAGAATCCGGCGCTGCGTCGCTGTCTTCGCCGCCCATCCGTGTGCTCGGTCGCGGCGGATCCACTTCGCGCACCAAACGAAGCCGCTCCGTCACGTCGTGCGACTTTGACAATTGCTCCGCAAACGGATGCGCGCCGGCAAGCAATTCATAGAGCAACACACCCAGGGAATACACATCGGTCCGTGTATCGAGCGCTTCGCCCGCGGCTTGCTCCGGGCTCATGTACTCCGGCGTGCCGATGACAGCGCCGCGCAACGTCACCATTGACTGCGGCGAATCGTCCTGATCGAGCGCTCGTGCAATCCCGAAGTCGATCACTTTCACTGAAGGCTCGCCGTCGATGCGCTCCACCAACACATTGGACGGCTTAATATCGCGATGAATGATGGCGCTCTGGTGTGCATGCTGCACGGCGGCGCAGGTTTGCAGGAACAGTGAAAGGCGATCTTCGACCGAAAGATGGTTGCGCTCACAATACTTCGTGATCGGTTCGCCTTCGACCAGCTCCATGACGAAATACGGTCGTCCGCGATCGGTGCTGCCGGCGTCAAGGACGCGTGTCGTGTTCGGATGGCTGAACTGCGCCAGCGTTTGACGTTCCATTTCGAAACGAGCGACGACACGCCGCGTGTCCATGCCGACTTTGATGATTTTGAGCGCGACGTCGCGCTCCACCGGCGCTGATTGATGCGCGCGATACACCACGCCGAAGCCGCCCTCACCAATCACTGCATCAAGCCGGTAGCGGCCGACGATGTCACCGACATGTTCGCCCGGCGCAAAGTCCGGCGCGTCGCCTCGTCCGCCAAGAAACCGTGTGGACGCCTGCTCGTCGTGCGCAAGCAGATCGTCGACCTCGCGGCGGAGACCGGCGTCGCCGGCGCAGGCTTCTTCCAGGTACGCCGCCCGTTCGCCCGGCGGCTGCTCAATCGCCCCGGAAAAAATTTCCTCGACGCGCTTGGGGTCGGGGCTGGTCATTCGTCCCGCCCCTCGTGATTGGTGAATGAATCACCAAGCTCCTTGTGCAATCGTGCGCGCGTATAGCGCCATCGACGCTCAATCGTGCGTTCGCTGACATCCATCACTTCCGCCGTCTGCGCTGCGGACAACCCCGCAAAGAAGCGCAGCATCACAACCTGATGATTGACGGGGTCATCCGCCTCCAATCGCTCGAGCGCTTCATTCAGTGCGAGCATGTCCTCCGCCGGTGTGTCGATCGGTAACTCCACAAACTCGGCGTCGACGCGCTTGCGATCGCCGCCATGCTTGATCGCCGCCTTACGCCGCGCTTGATCGACGAGGATGTCACGCATTGCTCGGGCCGCCGCGCCAAAGAAATGCCCGCGCCCATCCCACTTTGGATCGACCTCTTTGACGACGCGCAGATACGCCTCGTGCACCAAAGCGGTGGGCTGCAACGTGTTGCCAGGAGGCGTCTTCGCCATGCGGGCCTGAGCCAGCGCCCGCAATTCGTCATACACAGCGGGCAACAGCGCCTCGGCGGCGTGCCGGTCGCCGGCGCCGATCGCCTCAAGGATCTGCGTCACGTTTGCGGTTGGATCCGTCAAGCGCCGTCCTCTGGTGGGAATGGGCGTCCGCCACCCGCTTCAAGATACGACCGGCCGCTCTCTATCGCCCGGCCGAACCCCCTGAATCAACGATTTTCGCAGAACCCATGTCGGCCTACGCAAGGGGCTTTCGGATTGAGCTATGAGCGAGGGGCGACGGGCCCCGCGAACCAGCGTCTTGCGGCAAACGGAGCCCATCATGAACCCCGAAACAAATCAACGTCACCCGCACCACCTCATTCACTTTCGCAGCGCCTTCGTCGTGACCGGCGCGTGCCTGTTGCTCGGCGTCGCCACCCCCTCCAGCTATGCGATGTCCTTTTCCGGACTGGCTGGCATGCAAAGCAGCAACCTCGGGTTTGGCAATACGAGTCCTTTAAACAGCATCGCGTGTGGCGATTTCAACGGAGACGGCGTCATCGACGTTGCCTCGCTCGACAACGATCTTCACGTACTCACCATCGGAATTGGACAAGGCGATGGCACATTCGTTCAGGGGGCGTCCCCGGCAACCATTCAGTGGGAGTTGCGCGACATCCAAACGGCAGATCTCAATGGCGACGGACACCTTGATCTCACCATCGCGTGTCAACATTCGGCGGTGAACCTGGTTCGCATTTTCCAAGGGATCGGCGATGGCTCCTTTGCCGAAGCCATGGCGCTTTCCACGCCGATGCCCACGGGACTGACGATTGCGGACGTGAACGGAGACGGGCTGCCGGACATTGCCACGAGCAATGTCGCCGACAACACGGTGACCGTGTTCATGAACCTCGGCGGTTTTGATTTTTCAATGGGCGCCGCGTACCCGACCGCCGCTGGGCCGCATGGGTTGACGGCGTTCGATGTTGACAATGATGGCGATCTGGACCTCGCCATTGCCTGCGCCGGGGGGACCGCTCCGTCATCGGAATTGCAGGGATTTGTGACGATTCTGTCCAACAACGGCGCCGGCGTGTTTGTCGTAACCGGGACGCTGTCGACCGGAATATTCTCAACTGAAGTCCAGGCAGGCGATCTCAACAACGACGGCTGGGTCGATCTCGCGGTTGCCAACCGCCAGCCGGATATCTCCGTGCTGTTCAACAACAACGGCGCCGGATTCCTCGATGAGGTGCGCTATGACGCGATGACGCCCAGCGCAAGCAGCATGCTGGACATCGCGATCAGCGACATCGATGGCGATGGCGACCTCGACCTGACCCTCGCCGTCCTGCGTGCGGCCAACAATGGTGGAATCGAAATCCTCATCAACCACGAGGGCGATTTCCTCAGCCACTCCAACATCACGTTCGGTTTCAACGCCTGCGCGGTCCGAATGACGGACGTCAACCAGGATCTCTCACCGGACGTCGTCATCGCGCTGGCGATGGGATTCGTCGGCGCCGCCACAAACCTCACACCGATCGCGGCGCCGGATCTCTTCCAGCTCCTAACGCCCGCCGACGGCGAGGTCGGGCTGCCCGTTCCCGGCGCGTCCAATTTCTGGCCGGGCACGATCGCCGCGCTGGACTGGTCCGACTCCGCTGCGTTCCATCACACGTACACCGTGGTGATCGCGACCGACGCCGCGTTGACGGAAGTCGTCGCTGAAGCCGCAGGACTCACCCATTCGAGTTACTCCGTCCCTGCCGGAATTCTTCAGCCAAACACGACCTACTACTGGACCGTCACCGCGGCGAACCCGACGGGCTCAACGATGAGTGATTCAGGCGTCTGGACCTTCTCGACCGGTGCGCCTGCGGATCTCACGGGCGATGGCAAAGTGAACGGCGCCGATCTGGCGTCACTCCTTGCGAACTGGAGCACGCCCAGCGAATAACACCATCAATGCGCGTTAGTCTGGCGGCATGAAGACTCAAGACCAACCTCTCGCGGGCCGCACGTCAGTCGTCACCGGCGCTTCCGCCGGAATTGGCGAAGCGTGCGCCCGCGAGCTTGCATCACTGGGCGCCGCGGTTGTTGTGAATGCGCGGCGGAAGGAGCGCCTCGATGCGCTGGTGAAGGCCATTGAAGCAGACGGCGGGCGCGCCGTCGCGGTGGCGGGGGACTGTGCAGAGCAATCCGTCATAGACGCCATGCTGAACGCGGCGAATACTCTTTCCCCTCTCCCCTCGGGAGAAGGCCGGGGTGAGGGGGCCCGACCAACGCACAGCTCGGAGAGCGGCGCCACTGGTCAAGGTGTTGATCTGGTCGTCGTCAACGCCGGGCGCGGCCTCGCTGGCAGTGTGATGACTTCGGACACGGCCCAGTGGGATGAGATGATTCGCACGAACCTGACCGCCGCGGCGATGCTGGTGCGCAGCGCCGCTGAGCGCATGCTCAAACAAAGCGACACACTCACCGATCGCCCGCGGGACATCATCATCCTCGGCTCAAACGTCGGCAAACATGTCTCACCGTTTTCGTCGATGTACGGCTCGACAAAGTTCGGAGTCGGCGCCATCGCCGAAGGCGCGCGTCGCGAACTCGGCCCCAAAGGCATCCGTGTCTCGCTCGTCTGCCCCGGCATTGTTTCGACGGAGTTTCAGGCCGTGGCGGGCTACACCGATGAGTTGCAGCAGGGATTCAAGGAGAAATTCGCGCCACTGCTGGAAGCCCACGACGTCGCACGCACGATCGCATTCATTGCATCGCAACCCGCGCACGTGCACATCAACGACGTCGTCATCCGCCCCACACGCCAGGATTATCCTTGACACGCGTGCCACTGCTCTTGAGCAGTGGTTGAGCGAAGGCACACATCGCGATTCAATTTCTTCAGATACGAATAAATGCGTTCAACCATGCCCACGAAGACGTGGGCATGCCACCCTGATCTAGAACGATTTGCCGCGTGCCACTGCTCTTGAGCAATGTTGTTGAACTTTGGCACACGCCACACACCACTGCTCAAGAGCAGTGGCACACGATCATTGCTTCGGGATGGCTAATCCTTTAGGTTCTCTTCAAACAGTTTCAAGATGCGGCGGTACTCATCCAGCCAAGACGATGGCTCCCGGAATCCATGCGGCTCCACCGGGTAAATCGCCACTTCCCAATCCTCTTTTTCCAGCTCGATCAGCCGCTGCGCCAGCCGCACTGTGTCTTTGAAGAACACATTGTCATCCACCATGCCGTGACAAATCAGCACCGGGCTCGACAAACCATCCGCAAACTCGATCGGTGATGAGCGCTCGTACGCTTCGGGATCAATCTCCGGCGTGTTGAGGATGTTGGACGTGTAGCCATGGTTGTAGTGCGCCCAATCGGTGACCGGTCGCAGCGCGGCGCCGCAGGCGAAGAGGTCCGGCTCACGAAAGAGCGCCATGAACGTCATAAACCCGCCGTACGAGCCGCCGTAGACGCCGATGCGGTCTGGATCAACATTCTTGTTCGCGATGAGCCAGTCCACACCATCTATAAAGTCTTCAAGCTCCGGTTCGCCCATGCGCCGATAGATCGCGGTGCGCCAGTCGCGCCCGTAGCCTGCGCTGGCGCGATAGTCCATGTCGATGACGACATAGCCAAGCTGTGTGAGCAGTGAATGAAACATGAACTCGCGGAAGTACGTGGACCAGCCGAGGTGCGCGTTCTGCAGATATCCCGCGCCGTGAACAAACATCACCGCCGGGCGGCGACCGTCGGCATCGGCGCCAGGCGCATCCTCATCAGGCGTGTACACGCGAGCAAAGATCGGCTGTTCACTGTTTGACGACGCGACCTCAATGAGTTCCGGCTCCGCCCACTCGATGGCAAGGAACTCTTCACTGACAGTAGAGGTGAGCCGCGTCGCGCGGCCGCCGGGAACCAGCGGCTGCACGTACACATCAGGCGGTGAAAGCGGCGACGAGTGCGTCACCAACACATGCTCTTCGTCAGGCGAAATCTCAAACCGGTTGCGGCCAACAAGGGACGACAGCCGCGCCATGTCGCCACTCGCAACGTCTATTTCGTACAAATCATCGCGCCCGGGATGTTCGCGACTGGCGCTGATCCACAGTCGCGAACCATCGTGGCTGCGTGTCACATCGCGCACTTCCCAGTCACCCTCGGTGAGCGCGCGGAGTGATTCTCCATCCGCTGAGGCGAGATACAAATGCGAATAGCCGGTGCGTTCGGAAAGCAGCCACAATGACTCGTTGTCTGGCATCCAGCCGTATTGATTGAACGCCCAGTTGATCCATGCCTCGTCGCGTAAATGCTCAGCGACGGTCAACTCGCCAGACTCAACATCAACGACACACAACCAGCGGTCCTTGTTGTCGTTTGCGCGAGCCCAGAACGCCACCTTTGTTCCTGCATCATTCCACTGCACGCCAAACGTCGAAACAGTGCGCTTGTGCGGCTTGGACTTCTTCTCGTCCTTCTTCTCGTCTGCGGACTCATCGTCACCATTTGACGAATCTGATGACGTTTCAACTTCAGCGTCAGACGATTCATCATCGCTCGACACTTCAGTGTCTGCTTCTTTCTCCAGCTTCGCTTTCTCGGCCGCTTCCTTTTTCTTCGCGTCTGCGATCGCGCGCAACTCGGCCAGCGGGTCATCGTCGATCATCGGCAATTTGGTGAAATCAATGGCGATCGTCTCACGTCCATCGGCCTTCAACAACAACACCGAGTGCGGCTCCGGTTCGCCCGTCCCCACCAATGTGCGCACTTCGCGATTCTCAACATACCCCTCTTCATTCACCCAGACGGGCATGAGGTCGCGTTTGCCGTCTTTGTGACTTTTCGGCGTTGTGCGCACGAGCATCGCGTCGCCGCGCGGCGAGAGATCCGTGCCGGCAATCACTACTTTGTCGCCGAGATACCACGGCTTGTCGGCGCGGGTCGCATCGGCGAGGCGCAACTCTTCCTGCCGCGCCTTGCGTTCTTCATCTTCGCGCTCCCGCTTCTTGATGATGTCGAAGAGACGCTCCTGCTGAGCATCGACGTAGCCATCGTCCTTCTTATCGTCTTCGTCCGGATCCTTCGTGGCGCGCACTTCAAACGGCTGATACTCCAAACCAGTTGCGAGATCGCGCACGAACCAGTCGCCGCCGCGACGAAACGCAATAAATGTCTCATCATCCATAAAGAATGGCGACGACTCGGCTGAATTGGTGCGTGTGAGTTGAATCACGTCGCCGGACTCGACCATCGAGAGAAACACATCGCCGTTGCGGCTGAACACTTTGCGCGATCTATCCTGCGACCAGTCCCCGCCGCGCCCGTCGACGTCGCCGAGATCCTCATCCGCGATGAGCTCCGTTTCGCCATCCAGCGTGACGCGATACATGTCGCGCAGCGGTGAACCAACACGCTTCAATTCGTAGTACACCGCCTCGCCATCGTCGGACCAGTAGACGCCCTGCGGCGAATTCCCGATCCAGTCCGGATCCTGCATGATGACTTCAAGCGTGAGCGGCGCCCCTTGCCCGGCCGCGACCGCAGCAAAGCACGTCAGCGCGACAACGGAGCATCCATAGGTCAGTCTCGGAATGCGCACGACAATCTCCTTCGTTCAATCAGTCCCACCGATCGCCGTGTATATGCCTAATCCGGGTTTCGGCTGCGGATTGCCTCTGCCAATGATCATCGCATGAACGGCGAAGCGATGCGACCTTCAAGCGGAAGGCGTCGTTTCACGAGTCTGCAATCGCAAGCTTGTCATGAAATCGCGGACGGTGCGCTCGCATTGCGGCGTGAACGTCTCATCCACCCATAAATCATTGTGGCCGCCGCCCTCGATGCCGACGAATAGCCCGCGGCTCGCTGCCTGCGCGACGGATCGGCCATCATCCACCGGGCACACATCATCGTGCGTCCCGTGCAGCACCAGAATTGGTTGCGACATGAGACATGCGTGACTGGCTCGATCGAAGCCGCGCCACGTTGGCCCGACGCCGAGGCGCAGGCCAAGCAGCCAGAACGCCAGCGGCCCGTTGATCGCCCATGGCATGGCCGCGTTGCGAATCACGTTGCGCGCCGGGGTCTTTGCTAATCGGTACGGCGCTTCGGCGACAACGCCGCGTATGCGCGGGTCATTGGCCATCGCGCCGGCGGCGACGACAGAGGCGCCGGCGCCGAGCGACCATCCATACAGCACCACGCCGCGCTGCTGCGCTTCATCGGACAATTGATCGACGATGCATGCGATGGCTTTGTGTTCGCGCAGGCCAAGGTCGCACAAGCCTGGCGACTCTCCCAGACCGGGTGGATCCCATGCGATGATGCGCGACGCGACTGGCGCTAGTGCGCTGACGCGGGCCAGCGCCCCGATGCGCGAATCACCCCAGCCTGGCGTGCATAACACCACCGGCGCTTCACCATCATCGCCTTCAATATCCCAGACGGCGAGGTCATAAGTTTGCGCGCCCATTTCGCAGTGCGCCGTCCATGTTTCAAAGGCGCGCGGAGATGCGAGCTCCGACGGATCGCCGGGAATGCCTCGGGCCACTGCGCTTGCGTAGGTCCGTCGCGGCGGTCGGCGCAAGCGGTGCATTGTCCACCACGTCGCCGCGACGATCGTCACGGCAAGTCCGTACGCCAGAATGGTCAGGAGACCGATCATGGTTGCAAACAGACGTTCGGCGGGGAATCACCAATCACGCAATCAACCGCCGAGCAGATTTGCGAGGTCGTTGTACGTCACGACGACAAACACAGTCGCGATGATCGCGATGCCCGCCAGCGCCATGATATTCTGTATCGCAGGCGAAACCGGCTTGCCGGTGATGCGTTCGATGAGCAACATCACAAAGTGCCCGCCGTCCGCGATCGGGATCGGGAGGAAGTTGATGACTGCGAGGTTCACGCTGATGAGACCGAGGAAGAAAAGCAGATCCATGATGCCGCGCTCGGCGACGAGTGTGCCAAGATGCGCAATGCCGACCGGGCCTTTCAACTGATCAACCTTGACGGTGCCCTGGAACAGGCGCACAAACGTCAAGTACGTCTTCATCATCATGTTGTGGGTGTCTTCCACACCCCATGCGATGGCCGTCAGCGGGTTGCTCGTCCGCAGCAGTTTCTCGTCGAGTTCAAAGAAGACGGGATTGACGGGGCTCTTCCAACCGAGCGTGTGCAGTGTTTGCACATCATCGGCGGTCAGCGTCCATCTGCGTTCCTCCGTCGGGCCGTCGCCGTATACGCCGCCCACGGGCAAACGAACATCAAGCGTCACGGTTGCATCCGTTGACGACTCAAACGCCTGCGCCGTCGCTCTGCGCAGTGCGGCTCGCAACATCGCGAAGCTCTGAACCGGCGTTTCGTCCACCGCGAGAATCACGGAGCCGGGTGGGAGTTCGAGCCGCGTCGCCGCGAGCGGAGCGCTGGGCTGCGTTGTCTCTTCGTCATTGTCGCTGGATTCCGCGCTCACGGGCGGCGTGCGGGTGATGATCGTCTTGTCGCGCTGCGTCAGATCAATGCCAAAACCGATGCGGCCTTTGCGGTCCACCGGCGCTTCGAGCGATACATATTCACCATCGCGCAGCACGGTGAGTTGAATGTCCGATCGCGCATGCCGGCCGATCTCGCTAATCAGCGTCGCGATGTCGGGCCAGGCGACGCCGCCCGCCTGCACAATGATGTCGTCTTTGCGCAACCCTGCCTCTTCGGCGCGTGGCTGCACTGATCCAACACGAACGGCGGGCGTTAACCCGAGCAGGTGATCCACGCGCGTGCGCTCATCGCGGCTCGCGCTGCGCACCAGCTCCACCTGAAACTCAGGTTCAGGCCGCACTTCGACCATCGTCGTGTTGCCGACGTCGGACCGAAAGACGGTGCGGACGGGCGCGCCATTGCCATTCTCCAATGCATCCGTCAGGGGCGACAACATCTCAACCGGCTCGCCATTGACGCTGACAAGCGTCATGCCGGGATCGACGCCGACCAGTCCCATGGTTGCCATCGCCTCGCGAAATTCCTGCTCCGCCACAGGATCAGGCATGAGGGGCGACACCACACGAGTGGACACAACCGGCTCAATGCCGACTTCCAGCATGCCGGTCGTCTTGCTCTGCCGGGGCGTCGCCTCAAACGTGAGCGCGCCACTCACGCCGGCGCGCTCAACTTCAATTGAAATCGGACGCCCGCGCCGAGCCATGATCACTTCAAGCTGCACGTCGTTGAATGACTTGGGCTCCTCACCCGCGACTTTGACAAACGTGTCGCCGGGCATGAGCCGCGCCGGCGTGTTGCCAGGATCGCCCGCGACAAGCGTCGCATTGGCGCCGGGGCTGTTGGCGACCACATTGCCAATCCGCGGCGTGATCACATCACGCCCGACCATGTACACAATCACAAAGAGAACCGCCGCGAGAATGAGGTTCATCACCACACCCGCGGAGATGATCACCATGCGCTTCCACACGGGCTTCTTGGTGTAACTGTCCGGCGCCTGACTTGCCGCGGCGGGATCAAGATCCTCTTGCCCGAGCATTTTCACGTACCCGCCGAAGGGGATCCAGTTCAAGCGATACTCCGTCGGGCTGACGCCGTCGGGAAACTCAAAATCTGAAATTGTCTTGTCGGTGCAATCAACACCTTCTTCGCTGTGTTTGGTGCGAAGAAGCTCCAGCACTTTCTTCTCGGTGGACCCAACGGCGAAGCCCATGCCCTTGCGCCACGAAACGATTGGCGTGCCAAAGCCGATCGCGAACTGATGCACGCGCACGCCCGCCCATTTTGCGGCAAGGAAGTGCCCCAGCTCATGGATAAAGATCACCATGCCGAAGCCGATGATCACGAGGAACAAGTCGAACGCGCTGGAGAGCGATTCAAGCATCGGATGATCCTAGCGCAGAGGAGTGCGTGGCGCGAGTGGTCCCGGTGGTGGCGACGGCGCCCCCACCAGCCAGCGATTGTGTTACGAAAGCGCGTGCTTCCGCGTCTGCGGCGAGCACGTCATCAAGAGACGTGAGCGCCGGCTGCCGGCCTTCGCCGACCAGTGAATCCAGCGCCGCCGCGGAAAGTTCGGTGATTCGTCCAAACGGGATCTGATGATCAAGGAACGCGGCGACGGCGGCTTCATTCGCGGCGTTGAACACGGCGCCGGAGGTTCCGCCGCGCTCAATGACGTCGTACGCCAGCTTGAGCGCCGGGAATCGTTCAAAGTCCGGCGGTTCGAAATCGAGTTTCGACAGCGCGGT
>JAULKQ010069756.1:0-20982 GCA_032356285.1 Smithsoniella earleae | reverse complement strand
ACAGGCTACAGAGGGGCAGGCAGTGACCTTGGATCCATCTCTACAGCCTGAGTGTGATGCTGATGTACCTCATGAGCCCACATGTGATGCTACAGAAGGTAGTGTGGCTTCAGTTACCATGGCTGTTGCTGGCCAGGGTGAAGTGGTGGCACTTCGAGAGGATGCGCGTGCTGAGGCAGCTGACTTCAGTCCCCAAGAAGCAGGAGAAGACGCAGTGGAGATGGTTGAGACCAAAGAAGTTGCCACTGATGAACCAGAGGCAGCCCAATTGGTAGCACAGCCAGAAGAGATTGCTGTAGAAGCTGATGAGCAGCGAACTCCATCTGAAGCTGGGTCAGAGCAATATGACGCTGAACCTGTACCTGCTCCAGTGGATGAAGATCCAGCTGAGAAGCTTCCTGAAGAGGTTGCTGAGCCACAGGAGGCATTTGAAGAGGTGCAGGAAGTAATCATTGATAGAGCACCAATCACCAGTGAGGAGCCAAGTGAAGTCCCTAAAGAAGAGGAGACTGAGAACGGTGTGTTTATATTTGGAATTCCTTTGGTACCCTTCGATTGTATGGAATGTTCAGAAATGAGATGTTTTGCAGAACCAGCTGCTCTGGAAGTTTATGTTGATGAAGCAGAGGTTGCTCAAGTAGGTTCAGCTCAGTTAGAGATTACTGCACCTGTAGAAGACGCTTCACTTGATGAAGAGCCAGTTGCAGAGAGGCTGGCTGAAGTGGATGTGTCACAGCAACCAGATGCAAGCTCACAGGTGGCAGAGGAATCTGCAGTGTATCAAGTGGAGAACCTTTGTGAGCATCGGGAAGTGGACATGGGTGAAGAAGTGGCTGCAATACCATGCAATGCTGAAGCAGAGGGTGTTGAGGCAGTAATTTCTGAAGCATGTGAAGAAACTCCTGCTGAGCCAACTGGAGTCCCTGAAATAGAGGAGGTTGAGACAGAGAAGCATGCTGAAGGGTTGGCTGATTCACGTGATGCTGTTGATGTAGTACCATTGTCAGCTCAAGAGGACACAGTTGCCGAGGCAACAGGTACAAGCATCAAAGAGGCAAGCAGAGATACAGTAGAAGAGATTGTAGCAGAGGACACAGCCCCTGAGGCAGGTGTGTCACCTTTCCACTGGTCTCTCTCAGCCATTAGGGAGTCATTTTGGCGATGAATTGTATTTTTTGTGTAGCACCAGTTGCTCAGACTGCTTCCATCGGTGAGCCAGAGGCAAATGATGATGAGCATCCATGTGAAGCTGCCGCAGTGGAGCCATCGCCAGGTCCTCAGCAAGATGTCCTGGAAGCTGTAGCTGCAGCTATGGCTCCACCTGAGGATGAACGAGTTGCAGAGAAATCAATGGAGGAAACCGATTCACTTGAGCCAGCAGATGTTGGTGAAGGCGTCAGGCCAAGCAAAGCTGTAGTAGAGGAGATCCAAACAGAGAAGCGTGTGGCACTCGAGAAAGGTGTGTTTTCTTTCCACTGGTATCAGTGATCAGAGGATAATTCTAAAAAGGAATTGTATTTGTTGTGCAGAACCAGTTGCTCAGGAGCCCCAGGCTGAAGTAGTGTCCACCACAGAGGCACCACCAGTCACTTCAACTGTCTGCCCAGGTGCGAATCAGACCAGATTTTCAGAACCAGATGGAGTTTCTGAGCCCATGCCAACTGGTTTACATCAGGAGGCTGCTGACATTTCCGATAATGAGGTTTATGCTGCTGTTGCAGAGGGGGAGAGTCCAGAGGCTCCTGTCGACCAAGGTGAGTTTGTAGAAGTTGGACCACAGGAGGCTCTGCCAGATGTAGTATCTGAAACAGTGCTACCAGCTCAGAAAGTTGGTGTGCTCCACCTGCCAATTCGGCCGGAATTTGTGCCTTGCGTGCCTGTTGCCTCCTGTACTTGACAACCAGATCACGGTACAGATGAAGATGACACTGAGGCAGCACATGAACACGAAGAACCGGAGGAAGCGTGGGTGCTAGTTGAAGAATCAGAGGCCCAGCCCCTGGCTAGTGTTGAGTGTGATCTCAGAGGGACTGTAGCACCTGCACAGGAGCGTCCTGCAGTTGACCTTCCAGGTGTGTGCGGAGCTCTAAAGCTTTGTGGATTGTGCGGCGCATTGTTCCTGCTGGTATGGGGTTGAAGTTAATTCCGGGTTCGGTGTATGTAGAGCAAGGGATTCGCGAGGATGGTGAAGCGGATGGTGTGCCAGTTTCGGTGGCTCAGGGTGAGGTGCTGGTAGGGGGAGTTGGCATTGTGGAGCGTGAGCCAGAGCCTGCTTCTCTGAGTACGTTGGCACCCTGCCCGGAAGAGAAGAGTGCAGTTGATGGTCGAGACAGTGTGGCTCTGCACGCGCCACCTGTTGTTGATCTGACTGCAGCTCCGCAAGAAGTTTGCATGTCAGAGTCGGCGATTGATGAATCCGTTGTGGAGGGCCCAGGTGATGATGATGTGAAGCATGACACTACAGTGGCTACAGCAGCTGAGGAGGGTGGTCGCTTACTGCCGGACACTGTTGGAAGTCACCCTGTTGCAGGGGCAACTTTGAGTGGTGAATCCAGCACTGTAGTTGAACACGTGCCTGTGGAATTGAGCACTGAGGTGCCAAGTGAGGCACAGAATACACCTCCAGGTGCCCTGACTGCACATCCTATTGCTGTTGAGTCTGCAAGCTTGTCTGAGGGGACAAGTGGACAAGTGAAATCGCACACCGTCTTTGAGGACACAGCGGCTCCGAACTTCAAGGCCCTGGCAGACATGATGGCTATTATACCTCCTACTGCTGTTGATGAGGTTGCCAATGAAGCTAATGGTGTGTGGCTGGGTACTGTCATTGCAATTGAAGGAGAGTGGAGAGCGCGTGGTGAGAAATTGTTGCATTTGCAGGCTCTGCTACCGATGATGAGAGAGCAGACGCATCTAGCTTAGTCTCGAGCATCGTCCGGCATTCCATTGCTTTATGGGAAAGCAGGACTGACCAGGGGTATGGGGAAAGTAAGTCCCCAGATGGCTATCCTCGCACAGAGACCTCCCTTGCAGATATCACTGTTGATGAGTTCTCTACCGGAGAGCCTTCGACTGGAGAGAAGCTTGCGGGAGAGATTGCTGAAACTCAGGTAGTTACCGCTGCGATTTGGACGAATTGTAGCTGTTTGTGTGCTGGGTTGTGAACATGGTTGGTGTTTTCAGGTGCAAGATGATGTAGCTGAGTCTGAACGTGTGGTTGAACCGGAGGTGGTTGGCAGCTCTTCTCGTGAACAGGACGATATGATCGTTTCGCACGCTGAAGAGCAGCCGCGCTTCAGCCTCAGCGCAGTGCAGCCATCAGTGTTATCAGAACCTGAGGACATGGTTCAGGTTGCCGTTGAAAAAGAAGAAGATACTGTGTGTAAGCATCGCGACGTTGGCGATGCTGTTAGTGGTGGTGAGCTTGAGGTACCTGATGAGCAACCCGAAGCCCTTGCCGCAGACGATGCAAGCGTTAGTAAACCAAGCAGCTCCGTAGAGCTGGGCGTCGAATCAAGCACCGCAATTGAAGTACATTCGCATACAGCAGGTGCGAATAGTTTCAGCCCATGTCTGTCTATTGTAAAATATTTGTCCAAAGGAGTTAATTGTTCAATCTGCTCTTCTATTCAGTACATTTACATTCGGTCGATTCGAGCATTTTACGCCCCAATGAGTTCTTGATCGTGAGTACCCTGTCGGCTTGCTCGATTGGAATCAGAGATACCATGATAGTCAACTTGAAGCCTTAGCTACGTATTTCGTGTTCTTGCAGCAGTTTGCCTAGTTGTAGCGTTCATCGTGAATTTTGAACAGCTCAAGGGTCAGTTAACTTTTTTCCACTTCCCGCGTAAAAAGAATCACGTGTCTTAAGAAATTGATAGTTCGAGCCTGTCACCGTTGTTACATGTTCTTACGTTGTGCTCGTTGGTCTGATACAGTGCTAAGATCCTGGAGCTGACGCTCGCGTACTCGAATGCCTTTGCTACCGTTTTCCATTGCATGGCCAAATTTCACATTCTCTTTACCATAATATTAGAGCTTAAATCCCGTGGATATTGTAAGACTTCTCAGGTATAGCCTTCAGGTTTAGCATGCAAGGTGAGATTCTTCTTACACTAGCTGTCATCAGAGCGTACATTCAAACAGTATGGCCGCCCTTCCCCGAGGTTCTATTAGGATCGCAAAAACTTGTCGCATTTCAATTTGCAACCGCGCAATCATCACACTAATGACCGTTTTTGTCAAGTCACGTTCACAATCGTGGTGATGGGCCAAACAGATATTTCTCTCCGATCTTATTTCTCCCGGTTACTGAATAGAAGCAGCCGAAGCTTGATGGCAAATGCATATGGATTCTTAATTCATCGTCTTCTGTAGATCGAGTTGAAGGGCATGGAGTGAAGAGCGCGACCTTTGCTGTCAAGAGCCCATTGAAGCAAAGCGCCCTCGGGACTGCAGTGAATGTGTCTTCGTCGCTTTCAGCCGCATCAGTGCAAGAAGAGACAGAAGCGGGTGTTGGGGAGTTGCCTTTGGAGCTGCCGGAACAAGATTCGAATGTTGACGAAGCAGAGAAGGAAGAGAGCACAACAGGGCAGGATGATGAACGCGGCGAGATTATGGAAGATAACGATGCACCAAGTGCACCTGCTGAACCACAACTGCAAGCTGCGTCCGATACGGCTCAAGATGATGCCAGCATACCCACCAAGGATCCTGAACCAACGGCATCTAGAACCATAGAAACAGCAGAAGTCGTTCGTTCTGCGCCTGACTCTGAACAGACACACGACACGCTTGTTCGCTCGGAAGTCACCGAATCAACGGCAGAGCAGTCGAAGACTGAGGAGTACTTCGGGGTTCATTTCACGCAGGATTCGAACCCAATCTCAAAAAGCGGCCATTCTGAAGTACAATTTGCACCAGAGGCTAAGCACGTACCGCCACCAGCAGATACCACAAGAGCTATGATTGAGCCAGCACCAGTTGGATACCCAGTCAACAAAGAAACGCTCAAGACTCGAGCAGCACGAGTTATGTCGATGACGCAGGCAACCAGGCGCGACCTAGAGCTACCTACGGTAGGCTCAATGCCTGAGCAAGCAGTTGATGCCGGAGTTGTGTCTGGTGTCTCCAAAAGGAGCAGCGAAAGCAAGATCCCGGCTGAACCCGGGTACAGGTCAACAGGTACAGCACACTCCTTACTGCTCGAATTTCTCTCTAAAACAGTGAATTAATCAAAATTTTAATTACTAACGTGCAGGTAAGAGCGCAGTTGCCAGTGTTGCAATGCCTGACAAGGTCGTGAAGCCAAGAGCAGAAATTCTGCCTTCTCTGCTACCGAAGCCAGTGGAGATGCCTTCGGAAAAGCTGACGCCACAACTGGACCTCAGTCACGTTTCACCAGTCGCACTGGGAGCTATGGCGTTCGCTGAAACCTCCAAAATACCATCTGGTAAGGTTGGTGTCAGTGAGAAGCCACAGCAGGTTGTCGAAGAGCAGTGCTCAGACTCAGAGCAGGCATCAATCAGCATGAACACATTACCCTTGGGCAACCTCACACAGCAGCAAGTGACCAGTGAACTTCTAGCTGAGAGCTGTGACAGCCAGGACTTCGAATCCGGCACCATTTCCAGTGTGTATCACGATGCAACAAGCGAACACTTGCCCAGCTCTACCATTACAGCAGGAAGCAGTCGTACATCATTCCAAACTGCAGATGAGTCAGGTCTGCACCGTGCTCTAGACAAACAGCCCTCAGACACAGCAGCAACACCAACCAAGGTCACCCCTCGTGGGATGTTTGCTTCTGGCTCAGGCCTGAACAAATTTGAAACCACAGAGTCTGCTGAATCAAGTGTTCCGTTCACACCACTCCCTGGCGCCCCAGACCTACAGAAGCGTGTACTAAAAGCTGGTTCTGGAGAAAAGCCTGCTCTGCATTCGATATGCCTTGGTAAGCTTGCCAGCTCATTACTGGACTGCACATTCAATACTTGCAATCCACGAAGTTGTAGCCTGACAGTTATTATTCTTGCAGTTCATTACACCGGCAAGCACCGAGATGACGGGACCGTCTTTGTGGATACCAGATCTGAGAAGAATGGGAACCCGGTTTCGGTTGTTGCTGGGCGTGGTGTGTTTCTGTACCAACAAGTTGGAATGCTGGCTTGATTTGTTTGTTGTTTCTCCGTGAAGAGATGATGATTTCTGGCTTGTCTGCAGAGTTTTCCGATGACAACCGGGGGCTCAATTTGGCGGTGGGAAGTATGCTCGTGGGTGAGGAGTGCGAGGTTATCGTCCCACCAGAGCTAGGATACGGTGAGAAGGGTAGCTTCTCCTTCCCGTCGGTTAAGCCGAATGCAACGCTTGTTTATGTCATCGAGCTTGTGGGCGCGTCGCCGCCCCAGGACAAACGGAAGCAAGATATGCTATTCGAAGAGAGGCTGGAAGCCGCGCAAAGGCTCAAGATACAGGTGCGGTTTGTGGCTAGTAGTGGCTGTTGAGGAGTTGTCAGCTATGCGGAGCTGAGCTGTTACCGTGTGCTGCAGAGCAACGAGCTGTATCACAGTGGGGACTACAAGGGGTCTCTTGCACAGAACAAAATTGCTCTTGACCTCCTTGATGATGAGCTGCTATTCCAGCTTGAAGGTCGCTATCTGGACCGGGCACACGCCGTCAAGGCTCCGCTGCACCTGAACAGTGCGGCTTGCCTTCTCATGCTGGAAGACTGGTCCGGAACTGCTGCGGAGTGTACGGAATGCTTGTCTATCATTGGGCCGTCGACTGAGAATCTCAAGGCGAAGGCGCTGTTTAGAAGAGCTAAGGCACTATGCAATATGGAGCGTACCGAGGATGCTATGGAGGACCTGGAACGAGCTCGAGAGATGTACGATTCTATATACCGGACTGTTAGTTGCCTATGAGTTTGTATGCGCTTGAGGAGAAGGTTGTTGCAGTCACACTTGTTATACTGACTTGCTCGTTTTTGTTCAGCGTACCAAAAGACAGTGGAGTCGGTCAGGAGATTCTGCGGGTTAAAAAGCGTGCTAAAGAGCAGGATGCTGCGATTGCGAAGATGTTCAGGAGTAAGCTGTTGGCAGCCACGGTTCCGAGGAGTGCTTCGTCGGAGCGAGAACCTTCTCCTGTCCTGTCTCACGAGCACCCAGAAGAAAGCGTCCAGGCAATGGAATGCAATCGCTCAATGTTTGGCATTTTATCTTGGTTTGGGTGCTTCATTCAGAAGCTGGTTACTGTTATCTTTGGCGCAGGAGGTAGGGGTTCCAGAAGTACCATTGATCAGGGCTAGTCACCGTTGAAGGGTTATTAACATGCGTGCTGGGTGGGCACGCGAATTATTGTCGGGTGGGATTTCCCACATATTTTTGATAGTTTTTGTGGTTCCAGTTGGTTCTTGTTTCCGTATAACATGCGGTCCAGCGTCCTACAGCTTGAGATGCATGGCCGCTGGTAGCTTTTGGTAGATAGTTTTGAAGAGTGGGAATATCAGATCAATTTATTCTTAGCGTTGATCATTAGCTTTTTTTCCAGGCCAACTTCAAATTAGATTTCTTTTTTCGGTACATTTCCAATCCTGAATTCAGTTATACCCAACTTCTTTAGTGAGCACAAGTGCGCTTGAGAAATTGTCAATGGGTTGATTAGATGGTGTGCGTGCCTTAATAATTGTACCTCGGGGTGAGTTAAGAGCTCTATTAGTAAGCGATGATGCAGAAATGTGATTCTTTTAAAAATGGACAAGTACAGCACTAGTGAATTGTAGTGCGACAGGGTAGGGTGATGAACAAGAACCTTCATGTCAGGGAACAAGTGATTGTGTGCATGTTCCCCTTCTTGGTGAAATTGTAGTTATCATTCACGATAATTGTAGACTGGGCTAGAGTGACAACTGGATTTTGTAAGATCGCTCAGCAAGAGTTGAACTCACTCCTCATGAGATTCTTGTGTAGAGTCAAGCTCAGGTAAACACCATCAACATATTTGTACATACACTTAATCTAATCAGAAAAACTTGCTTTTCGGTAAGAAGAAGGAGGAATATTCAGATGTTGCATTAGTGTTACACTCATTGTCCTAAGAAACAGCTCATGCTGGAGTACCTTCATGCTGGTTACACATGTGCTGCAAATAATTCGAATAAAATTGCCTGTGAATTTATGTCTGCGAATTGACAGCGTCAATGGCTTCTTGCAGTGTGGACGCAGGGGCTCTTGCGAATAGGGTCGCCGGATACACTGACGAGCCCCATGATGGATGGAGTATTATTCGACAATTTCCAGCGTTCTGTGTTCGATATTTTTGAAATGCCATCATGCCATCAATTTCTGAGTATGGCTGGTTGTACTTGGTGTGAAGCATCTGCAAACATTGAGAAGAATCAAGCACCACAATAGTCACACGCACACTTCTATGACTTCAGAATGACGTCATTGGATGATGCAGAAATAGCACTCACGATTTATAATTTGAAAGGCAAATACCGTACTAGACAAGTTATTGACAAACTTGACGGAGTGTCTGTCATGTGTGTCTTGAAATTCATCGTGCATGTACGAAAATACAAATCTATGTGTTGTTTGTGAATGATCAATTGCAGATAGCCGCAAGTGCCGTGCTTCTTTTGAGCTTTGTGATTCTGTTTTTGATGATAAACGAGCAGTGGTGTGAGGCGGTTCGCTGCTGCGCACGGTATGCTGTATTTCGAGTTAGCTGCGGGTATCACATCAAATCATCTTGCGGCAATTGCTAGATGTGATGTACGAGATTTAACAAAGAGCTCTTCATCGTGCCAATGCTCTTGTGCTGGCGTATCGATACGGGGACCCACCACATGGTGCACGTTAGCAGAGTAAAACATTCTTCGGTTATAGAGCATAGATCAGGTGATTGTATGGCAATAGTGGCTGTTCTAGTATCTTACGCGCCGTTGAACTACTAAGGTGGATAGTGTTCAAGCAAGCTAATAAAGAAGAAAGGGCTGTTAGATACACATGCAAAGTTCAGAAAAGCTGACATGATTCAGATGTAGAAGTGGTGGTTGTCCGACCAACTAGAAGAGCGTTGAGTACATCTTCGCCAGCACAAACAACAGCTAAGCACACGGCCTACCGAGACACACAGCGCAAGCAGAAACGGAGGAGCCATTTCAAAGAAAACTCAGGGAGGTTGAGCACATAGTTGAGGCTCAAAAGCAAATGGCACGCAATATTACGAGCGCAAGGATTAGAATGTTCGAACAGGAAGACGTCAACGATCACGCGTGTGCCGGTGTGAGTACTTGTGGTTCCCACAGTCTCGAGTAATACAAGATATGTTGAATTAGCGTAACACAGTTTGAAACTGGTGATGGAGACGAGAATGTATCCACTACAGAGTAATTGTGCCCTCAACTGAACACAAGCCAGCAGCTCAAGCAAAGAGTACCACTCAGGCAACAAGATTTCAAACAAGATGATTTTATAGCAATGTTAAATTTGGTGTGCATTGGGCTAATCGTGTGCGAAATCGGCACGTTTGAAACTGGCTTGTTCCATAACTGTGCTAGTACAGGACAGAGCGAAATACATCCAGGAACTTACGAGTCAATGCTACCGCCGAACAGTTACCGGGTACTGGATGAAATCCAATTCGCTTGAATTTGTTCGTAAGTCGGCCGAAGCCATCTACAGTGAAATGTTCACATTGAGCAATAACTTGTTCAGCTCACTAACACATATTTTGATGCGAAACAGTTGTTCGATGCATAATGACTGCAAATTCGTGCATGCGCCAGGTATCCTTCCTGTTCTACACGTACTCTATGCATTGAAAAAACTGCAGTGCAATCTGCGAAACAGACCACTAGGTAACACGTGGAGCATGCATGTACTTCAGTTTGAACTTGTTTAAAAACCAGATGTTGGAAGCGCACCGGAAGCCCTGAGCAGGGATCGATGAAGTCACACCAATATCCCTGATTGGTCAGTACATCACAGACAGCACTTGCCCAGCTCACAAATCGCTCAAGGCAATCATCCTTCACCTGGTCGACGGCGACACCCAAATTCACCAGGTCGATCTTAGTACGCTGGCATGTAGGAACAGCATACATGTCATTTATATCCTGGTCCGGAAATATTGATCGTATTTCTTTCCATTGAGCCTTGGTGATATCTACACACTCCTCACCACCTCTGAACCTTGCTCTCCATAAACGCAGCGCACAGCCCAATTTCAATCTTTACATGAATTAAGGTAATCATACTGTGGATTGAATATTCCATATCATCCGCGCACATGCGGACTGCGCCCAAAGCTACTTCTGGCATCGTCGTACCCGCGTGCAGCAGAGTGCTGCTCTGTAGAGTTGGTTAATTTTAGCGTTGTTATCGCACTTCCTAAATTTTTCTTTGCAAGAATCAAGATTAGTTTGCCTGCATAAGAATAATCTGGTTGATATCCCTCTGCTAGTACTGCAGATTCTTAAACTCAGAATAATGTCCACCTCGGCGCATCGTGGCCTCACCCTCGGTTTTCAAATATCAGTTGCATCCGTCCATCACCGAAACAGAGCCTGCGCAAGTATTGTTTGACGTATGCCCAATGCTTGTGTCCATGCACCAACCAAGGGTGAAATTTACAAATGTCATGCACGCAAGTCATGCTCTGCCTGGATGTTGGGTCGTGGCGACGCCATTCAGCGCGTATGCGGATAAAATATCAAAACATCCGTCTTGTGGCAGAAATTTGTTGAAATGCTCTTTCGTCAAAGATGGTGAGCATTATGCTGCTCAGGTGACCATCAAAAGTTTGCCAGAGCTGGTCAAGTGACGCAGCGGTAACTCTCGCACAGTCCTTCGCCCTAGACTGTAAAAACGAACATTGAAACTGCCATGATTTCCTATCAATCTAATGTCTCTTAATTCTAAATGTATTCCAGCGTGGATCAGCGCAGAGAACTTTGTTTTCGCCCTTTCCTGTGAATATCTCGTCACTAGTTTTTTGTACAGAGGTGGCTCACTATCATTCAACAACTAGCTCGCCCTGAATCATTTAAAACTACAGGTTTCTTCTTGATCCATTCATGCACTTAATTTTGTCTGCATATTACACAATTATCACATCATTCTATCGCTTCCTGAGCTATTAGTATCTCCAACAGATTTCAAACACTGTAGTAATATTGTTGGTGTGGAACGATTTCTGTGATGTAATGCATTATTTTTTGTGTTGTGACAGGGAGTGGAGGAATGTGGAAGGAGAATTTGTGTCACATACGAACAATTTTTTGACACAGTCGAGATGGAGTACATGAGATGTTGTCTGACAAAAGTATGTGCCTTTTAGTTGCACCTCGTCATTTGCAAAACATCATTCTAAAATCGCAGTATAGATGTCTTCTAGGCGAATAAATCCATTTAAGGCAAGGTGTTAAATGACACAATGCTAAGTCAAGTGATGTTCTGGACGATCCCATAATGCGTGGTAGCTCAGAACACAAACCGTGCATGATTCCACTTGAAACATAAACCATGTTGTCCTTGCAACACTTTTTTGGTATCAGCAAACTTGCCTCAGGTCCAGACCTATGGCTCTTTGTAATTAAATATTCACCATCACTACTTTTAACGAGTGATTGCTTGGATGAACTCTCGCAATTCACTACACTCGTACGATAAATGTAGATCGTTTGCCCTTAGATCCAAACTGTCGTTACGAAGGTAAGTGCTTCTTATGGACCATCTTATGGGCCGTCCAACCCGACTGCAGATTTCAACAGCCGGTATTGCAAGATGGATCTCCGTCCAACAGCGCTAATCACCATAAAAGATGAACATATTTCGAACCCTCCATTATTTGAAACGAAACTGCCGGTATTGCTCCTTACAGTGTCACTGGTATAGTGTCTGGTGGTGTTCAGCTTCCGATTTGGTGACGTGGACCTGCAGGCAGCGTAGTAACAATATTCTCCCAATCTTCGACAACTTGATTTACAGCGAGGGGTGAAGCTACAACATACTTAACAACAGGATGTGAAATGCACCTGTTCGCGAGGTCCCTGTTATGCTTGTGGCAGCACTATCCCACTGGTATCCCATACCCCTGCAGTAACATGCTGTCATCACTCTACGATCGATCTAATGCCGTTCCAGTACGTAGAGATCCACAGAGAAAGAAATATGTTGGTGAGTCTTACGCTGACATAGCAGCAAAGGTAACACGCGAAGGTGTGAGAACAGATGAAGACGGCAGGGCAAGTGTTTCGCCGCACTTGTTCAAAGAGCGCCATGTACAAGACCAGCAACAGGTACTTCTCTTCATTGGGATGCTCTCTCTAGTCAAGGGACTACTTCGTATATAACTGAAGGAGCATGTGGGGTCAAAGTTTCATTTGCAACCGCGCACGAAGACGCGAACTTTGCCGCAGATTATTTACAGCCGAGACTTGTACGGAAATGCCACTGGGATCTCGGAGTTCCAATTGCGCTATTCACCACCACACGGATTCGAGCCGTCAACATCAACTACACCGAAGAAACAAACCACAACAATCCCAGTTTCAAACTGCAAGCTCGATTACTCGCGCGTTTCTCATTCTGGCCGTCTGTTTGAATACCAGCTAAAACCACTTTGAAATTGAACTGTACTTTCAGAACAACAACACGCACGGATTATACCCCTCCGATTGCTGCTGACTATCCTCCAAGACGAGACAAAGTAGTCCACAGTATCAAACAGGCGCGTCCAGCACAGGAGTGGACTTACGAAACTGCTTACATGAGTCAAGCACAGCCATCAAATGTGCGGTCTGAAACAACAGCTGCAGCAGGCGTGTGCACTTCATCTGGTTCGAAATATAACATCATAAATGGAGGAGAACCGCTTACGAACAATCACAGGTTTGAAACGTTCACATGTAGTCAAAAGGTCCAAAGGAAACGTCCATGAAGCAAGCTGCAGTGAGGGCTGCCGTAAATTAACCAGTTTCCGGCTCTTGGATCACAATCAGGACAAAGCTTGGTCCTGCAGTTTAGTGTTCAGAATTCTCAGAAAGTTTTGGCGAGCGCCACGGAACCATTAGAGAGTGTAATCATACTGTGTGCCACTAAGATTTCATATTTTGATGACCTGACTCGCAGAAATTCCAGTTGATTCTGCAATGTAGCGGAAACAGCTTTTGTCAACAGACGCATCGGGGCATTGGTATTCCATTGCGTTGTAAATCAAGATGTGAGCGAATACCTGTGGATCTAAGTCCCGCACGAGCTCTGCAGCCATTGAGGCCAGTGCAGGAATGATGAGTGGCAATTCATGCTGATTATCTTTAATTTTATCCTGCGTTATTGGATACGCTCGCTTACTTCTGTAGTCCCCACTGCTTACTACCTCGATTTGAATTGAAAACTTCATGGGACACAAATGGCAACTTCATACACATCAAAAACAAATATATGTACCAAGGAACATCAGTGCAGTTATCTGTCTGAGTGTTGCCACCTGGAGTTCTTGGTCGAGGACGTTTCCATCGTTGTCAATAATTAGCGTCCCTAACACTCCCTGCATCATCTCGATCGAGGGTTGTGAGGAACCAGGACGTGTATTTCGGCGAACTCTCCCATTACTTGCTAAAGATTCATACAGGATGGGTCTTTATCCTTGTTAATGTCGCCTGAACTTCAACCTGCAGAGGGCGCTTAAACATATCGCACGAACAGTGAGTACATCACCTTGATCATGTCCTGTACACTACGCATACCATAATCACACAAGAGCAACGCTGGTAGTGTTCGTGGCGTGTGTCTTGCTTCCAAAATCAACACTGAACTTGACACGGCGATGTCACTGTTCGACGATCAAACGAGTATTTGATTGCGAAAAGATGACTCTTCTAGGATACAAGAGACGCTGTAAGTAATGCTGCGCCTCTTAGAATATCAATTAGAATAACTCTCCGCCTACCCCTGCAGGGCCTCGCAAGGCCTTGCCACTCCGCCCAAGCATGCGAGTAGGCACCAAAACGTGTTCAAAACTCCCCTCGCCTAAAATTCGGCAGACCTGTAACAAAAACTTCTGAATGGTTTTATAATTACAAATAATCGACAACATTATGTTTCAGTTCGTTTCATATGCGCACTCGCGTCCGCGAAACTGTAGCGCAACAGGCTCACTCTATATACAGGCGTACTGAACGACCGCAGCCAGCTCTACGGAGTTGCGCAAATATTGTATCTACAAAAGCAAATATTGGGGATGAGTTAGATATTTCATTGTCGGTACAGGCCAATAACCATGTTTCGGAGCTTATGTGCTCGCTTATATCAGTCAGGTTGTAATATACACCTCCATAGCATCAACTTCCCAAACATCACTCGAAACCTTGAGACTTCGGACTTTTTGAGAAACAAAAATGGCTTTTTTACGTACGTTTCACGCTCAAGTGATATTGGTTTCGCTCTTGCGTTAACCATAATGCTCTGCTGAGCAACTCATGCCTGGTTGGGGCTGCAAGCACGAGTTATGCTACCTAGTGTCAAATTCCAAACATGTCCTACAGACTCATATCGTTTTCAAGATACCGGACGTGGTCAAGCGTATCTTCGCAGGTGTGGCGTGTTTCGAGGTCTCGCTTGCACGATATCGATTTATACTTCGGCAACATCTCCATGCAAGTCTCACCTTCAAGCGGTGTGTGTTATGCAGAAGTGTATCTGGATTTCGGGCTCTTCGTTGACTTCTAACAATGGCCGCGGAACACGCTTTTACTCTAGCTCGCAGTATCCACCACATGAGCTGCTTACCATGCCTGCACTCAGTCCGACCATGAAAATGGGCACCCTAGTGCAGTGGAATGTCAAACCTGGCGATACAGTGGCAGCTGGAACAGTGCTCGCAGATATCGAAACAGACAAAGCCACACTAGGTATCGAACTTGAGTCTTCACATTCTTAATCGAAAAAAATGTCGCAGTGGGCTCTGGCATGCTCAAACATCCACAATTATAGTCATGAATCTCTGTGCTGATTCGAATCAGTCGTTCAGGGTTCGAAACACTAGAAGACGGGGTGGTTGCCAAGCTTCTCGTCGAGGATGGCTCGAAGGATATTCCAGTTGGTGTACCTGTTGCAATTTTAGTTGAAACTGCAGAGCAAGTGCAAGAGTTTGCGAACTACACAGTTTCCAGTGCAAGTAGCCTCAAGGCAAGCAATGCCGAGGCAACTGTACCAGAGTCAGCTCCAAGCGCATCAGATTCTGCATCAAGTCCTGCTCCGATTGCTCGCAGTTCGAAGATGGGCCCTGCAGCACGAATGGCTCTAAAAAACGCAGGTTTATCAGCAGAATCTGTGGAGCCAACTGGTCCTCAAGGGATAATTACCAAAGGAGATGTTCTCATGGCCATTGCTGCTGGCGCTACAGACCCACCATCAAAGCCAGGTATCAACAGTCTACTGAACCTATTACCTGTTACATTGCACTATATAAGAGTATTTTACTTACCCATTGGCCACCTCCATGCCTAGTTGCAGTCCATCTCAGTATTTCGGCTTGCTTGTGCCATAAACCCAAAAGAAACATGTAATTTGCAGCAGTTGAGGGAGTCCTCACGCTAGGTAGCAGATCAAGCATAGTGTGGATCCATGACAAACCCTTGATTAGTTTCCCGAAAACCAAATTGATAACAGACCAGAAGCGATAGCAGACTCCCATTAGTTGTCTGATACTGGGGTCCCATTATCTCAGCAATGCTGAGAATTGCTTGCCTTGCATTCAACCCTGAACCTAGCTGTGATACCAGTAGATCCTCATCTTCACTGTTTTTAGTAGTATTGTATTTTTTCGTTGCTACCAAGCCAGTACGAAGTTTCTGCCTCTGTGAATCACCACAAGCATTAAATAGTTTTTTTTAAGGCAGAACTGATGTTTACTCTCGGCAGAGGATGCTCTCTCCTGTCCACAAGATTTTGATGTGTCAATATGATTGCGAATTCGCATTCCTAGGACTAACTGAAGGCAATACTGTTCGCAGACATATCACCAGCAGCATCAGCTCCGCTACCCGAGAGCTCCCCTCAACAGGGCACCACAACCACCCAAGCAGCGTCATCAGGGGAGGTGACTTCTCCTCGGGTGCAACTCGGAGAACACTACACTGATGTACCTGTAACCAACATGCGCCGAGTAATCGCCAAACGCCTGCTGGCAAGCAAGGTGGAAATACCAGCAATATATGTCACCGAGTCGGTTCGCTTGAGCCCTCTCACCAGCTTCCGAAAGTCTCTTAAGGAAGCAGGGATGAAGGCTTCAGTGAATGACATGGTCATAAAAGCAGTCGCAAAAGCATTGCAACAGGTTCCTGGTGCTTGTGCTGGATGGGATGCTGCAGCTGAAGAAATTGTGAGGTTCCCAAAGGTAGACATATCTGTGGCAGTTGCCACAAAAGGTGGCCTTGTCACCCCCATTATTGCTGACGCTGATTCAAAGAACATTTTTGAGATTGCTTCTGCCATGAAGAGCCTGGCTGGTACGGCAATCACTGACTCCTCATCTAGTTTCAATTGTCCCTCACAATTGCATTCTAGAGCTGTTTGTTTGGGAGAAATGGGCTTCACTTGATAGATTGCACTCAAGCACCCATTGCAAGCTTGCGGAAGCCATGAGCTCTTCTGTGTTTTTCATCTATGTGCCTTGTGCTATCTTGAGACTGTAAATTTGAACTTTTTGTACAGATCGGGCTAAGGAGAACAAGCTAGCACCACATGAGTTTACTGGAGGCTCGTTTACTATCTCAAATCTTGGCATGTTTGGCGTCAAGGAGTTTAGCGCGATCATCAATCCTCCCCAGGCCTGTATTCTTGCTGTTGGTGGGTCACAGGAAAGTGTTGCGCTGAGAGGGGAGCAGTTGGTTGCAGAGCCACGGATGAGCGTGAGGCTAAGTGCTGATAATAGGGTTGTTGATGAGCCCACAGCTGCCGAATTTTTGTCGTCTTTTAAATTCCACATGGAGAATCCTGCAGTACTCATGGCATAGGTGGAAGTCACTGACAGTTGCTCAAATACATAAACAGTTTATGCCTGCATGTACCGTTAGATTACCAATTCGCTGTCGTGGCATGCTGATTTGTAATGGTTGTAGAGAATTTTATTTTGTGTGATTTCTATTTGATAAACCGAATATAAGTGCCATCTGGCAACATATTTACGATCGATACGCACATGCTTTACATCATAATAGACGACATATTAATCTGAGGCAAGAGTTGCAATAATTATAGTCTTCAAAAGCGTCCAGGTTCCAGATGGTTTATCCCCTGTGAAGAAAAGTTCATGTTGCGGCAGGAATTGCTGTCAAGTCCACTGCAATCGACATTACAAGATCAAAGATTGAATGTGGATATCATGCCGGTTATCTGGTGCCATCCTGTGTTCTTGTTTCAGCTACGGTACAATTTTCTGAACACGTGGAGCAGTTGTTTTATCAAACCGTGGGGGTCATCCCCTTTGCCGTGCTCGAATTTGAGTTCACCATTCTTAGTCATGTTCTCTCACTAGCCTCAAGCGCAAGCAACTGAGGTGGAGTTGAAAGTTCACCGTGTCCAAGTGGAAACTTCAAGCAATTATAGCTGTGCTTTCATATTATACGCCCAAAATGTATAATCGGACGTGAGAGAGACCTCATAGTAGACATCTGATAAGCAGCAACGTTTCGTGCTTCTACACGTGGCGTCACTCTTTTGACCAAATCAGCTTGGCATGCGTTGTTGTTGTACCCCTTGGGCTGTGCGCGAAACGCAGTACAAGTGCAGCTCGGACACCAAACGCTAGATGGACATGTGAAGCAGTTTTGGATTAATTTGATAGTCGCCAGTTTAATGGACAAATGAGTTGACTAGAAACTGCTGAATGTCCAGGGGGGAGTATATTAGGAACATTTCTTCAACAAGTCAACAGAAAGTTTGAAGAAATGCCCTGCTAATGCTGAGGCAGCATGTCTGAAAGCTTTGAAACTACACGTAGCGTGTCTCCCCGCTCGGTCTCATCAGCGCGGGGGGACACTATGCAGTCCGAAATGCTACTCGCTTTGCCTAATAATACTTCAGACGATGCCCATGAAGCCATGCGCGAGAGAGCCGTTTCACCTGAAGTTGACGGGAAGTTCCCAAGCCCGGTGCGATGCGATTCTGGGACAATAGCAGACACATTGGAAGGTCAGGAGTTGGGTTCATTATTTGGAGGCCTGGAACTTGAAGAGGGCGACAATGATGATTCATATGGCAAGACTAGTACACCATTTGATGAAACTGTTGCACGTTTTGAGGCAGCATGCGCATCACCAATCAACGGGAACATCAGATTGCCTGTTTCAGTACCGGTATGTTGCTGACTTTTGAATCATTATATCAACGTATAATAGAGCTGAAAACCTGTTCAGGAATACACCACACAGTTTTCGTCAAATCTGTGCTACAGCTCACGTTGTGTTTCCACAGCGAAATTGATACATTCATCCTAGTGAATGGTCGCCTTCCTGCTCATTCTACTATGGTATAAATCCACAAAGTTTCGACACTTTCTTTCTTTCCATTCGACATGGATTTCGAGTGCTTAAGAAATGCTTTCTAGCACCGATGGCTCTTCCCAAGTCAGCGATTCAAGAGTCTTTCTTCTATCAAGAGAGCAAGTATACAAGAAAGTTTCGCATTTACACACTATTTTCTGTTTTCATGTGCACTTGAATGCTTGAACCACGTAAAATGATCCCTCATAGAAACTGACCAATGCACCGAGTAACCTGTCCAACGCAGCATTATTTCCCTGTCGTTCCTTATCGTGCAGGCTTCAGCAAATACAGAGCGTAGTAGTGGAAATGCAGCACCGAAGCAGCCAGAAACTACAGCATCAACTTCACATTCAGCATCTACACAGCCACACTGCAACCCTTCCAGTGACCCCAAAGAGATCACGAAGGAGGAGAGGGCAGTCGGTTCTTCCAATTCGAGTAAATTGTTTGAGAACGTTCTGGCTGGTTCCGATACGTCGAGTTGGCTGCGATCTGGAGGGCGGCATTACTTCATTATTAGCAACGGTGGGAGACCGATATACACCTGGCACGGTCAAACAAACGATGCCGCAGCAGTTTCAGCACTGCTTTTCGGCATTGTATCACTCTCTCTTGATGCGCTAGGTGTGTGTTATCCCATGCCGAACGCGCTACTATCCGCATGATGTTTTCAGCCAAGAGCAAGGCTTACAGCTACAGCAAGTCTAAAAGCGTTCAGAAATCAATCAATTCCCTATCTAGTGTCTCAATACATTGGCAGGAAGGGTGAAAATGAGTACCGAACTGCAGAACGGTTGTGGACATGAAGCTTCCGTGTCGTTCCAACGAAGGCACACGTTTGGCCAACGGATGACTTCTGTGTTACTTCACGAGCATGGACATGCTAACACAATATCAATCAGTTGTGCACCAATCGTTATCGGGTCGTGCTCAGTGTACAAGCTTTGCCTGGACCAGATTAGATTTGGTTCCCTTGGTTCAACTCATTACCCTTTTCAGTGTCTGGAACTGTTCAGATTGGGTCCTGTATATGATACTGCCATTATATTCCCTAAGTTTTGGAAGAAAGCTTGGTCCCGTCGCGAAACGGACGCCAGGCATCGTAACTCTGTCAATATGAACCATTTACTTGTTCGTGACATGGCCATAGCTACCCTCTACTAGTGAGTCTTGCGCTTCTCGCACCCTTGCCTGTACTCAAAGCCAATTGTCCCTGTATTTGAAAATGGAAACCGGTCAGAGACGCGTGATGTACTTTTTTCTCCTATGGTACTGAGAGCGTGCAGGCGAAGTGCCTGCGACATTCCACGCAGGGGACGTCAGCTTGTGCCTCCGCGTACGGCGCGCATCTCTGGAGCCTGCCGAACCCACCCGCCGGTCCCCTGGTGTCCAGCAGCCGTACTCGCGCGAAGTCATCGGTGGAACAGCCAACCGGACAGCGGCGCTGGGGGACGTCGCCTTCCTGACGGCCTGCGCTTGCAGCGAGCACCTGCCTGATTGCGTCCTCCAAGTCCATCTTGAGCTGCTCCATCTACAGTTCTTAGTCTGGACTTCTGGAAAGTACGAGCGGGTCCTGGTGGACAATCCAACGCTGGACACTACAGCCGCCCTCACCGGGACGTCCATCTCGTTTCACAACCTGTTAGAGCGCCTGGGGACGCACATGGACTACCTTCTTCAGTCCGTAGAGATGCTGCGCATGAGGCCTATAGTCCGGGGTGCTGCAGAGTCAGCTCTGCGCCAGGTGAACCTGCCCCCCCCTCCTCTGCCTCTGCAAATCCCGCTAGCCTACAGTGACGAGCCCTAATGTTTGTTCCAGCCAGCCACCTTATCCTCGATCATCGAGGGCAGAGTGAAGCACTGTATTAATCAACCGGCCGGGCAGTGTTTTGTCCGGGTAGAAGGAGGAATGCCCTATGCCCCCTTTTTCCCTGTTCTGAACTCACTTCCGATGCTCTCAATTCCTCAAAAAGAGGGCGTGTCCTATCAGAATGTGGGCCACATGTGTTTCTATTGCAACTTGACAACTACCTGTCCATCAAGCTTCTGTGGTCGGCCTCTCTTGATGCCCTGTTTGATGAAATGCCCTGCCGGTGATTTTCTAATAACTCTGTCCAAGTCACGTTTCCAGTTTTTTCACCCTCCCGAAGAGAAAAGCTTTGTCCTGTGCGGGAGGGTCTAGCGCCCTACCTGTTGAATCAGTGGAGGGATTTACTGGAGGGAAGTGAGCCAAAGGTAATCAGGCACACAAGGTGATCCTCATTACCCCTGTGACACTCCATTATAATGGAGCCAATGCATGCCTCACCCACGGCCAGGCCTAGCCGATCGGCTACGCCCCTGAAACCACTCTGTAGATGCACGAGATCTAATCTCGGCAACGCGATATATTATACTATTAAGAGGAGATGGTGTGGAGGGGAGTG
>JAULKQ010069745.1:0-21005 GCA_032356285.1 Smithsoniella earleae | reverse complement strand
CATTCAAAACAACAAGTAGGTTCAACAAGTGCTAAAATACCAATGAAAACAGAATCTCCGAGCTAGCAACAAGCACGACACCCGCGGGCGCATGGAAATGAATATGGACAAGCTGGACTTGAATAACTTTTTTTCCACCTGTACAACTATTATCGCGACACACCCTACAGTCATTCCGTCAAGTTTGTACGATAGTTCGCCAGATACGGTAATACCACAGTTTTAATCCAATTATCCCCAGTCAATGTGCAAGCCATTCAGTATTTTCCTGCAGATCAGGTCCATACGTAGCGACATCACGATGCATCGTCAGCCTTCTCGCTTCCAGGTGAACGCGACGTATACGAGATGCATACGGCAGGAGACTGTCGCTGTAATCACCAGCACTCAGCGCTCGCAGGTTCCATTCACAGATGCACTTACGTCTGCAAGGTTTCGATGCTTCGAAATGAGGCCGTGAAGACGCAAACCTGAATACCAGCCAGGTCAAATAGCGAGTTGTATAATGCACAGCTCTACGCAAAGGCAGAGGAAACATGAGAATGAACGCGAAGGTATGTATACAAGGTGTTGTGACAAAAGGCATTCTCTCGATAACTGTGTCGTTAACACACGGTCGATTACGGGGAATAACTTAGCGGGTAGCTGCAAACTCAACTCAGAGTGTGTTAAAAGTAAACTCACGGCGTGCCGGGGCAGCACACTTCAAGGCTGCATTGTACTCGCGCCAGACAGATGTACATGTACAGTACAGGCGGGTAGGAAACCGCTGAAGCACTTGGTGGAGGACACTGCGATGCAATTTTAGGTCTCCATATACTTTTCTCAGATATTTGTGACGATCGAAGAAGTTACGGAGCAATACTGACCAAGTCGGGTGAGCACAGGTATCTTCTATGACAAACCAAACTAAATTCAATTTGATTACACAGGACATATACGATACCTACATCATGTGTCTTCGACACAAATTAACGTCAATTTTCTTAGAAGTGGTGTCAGTAAAAAATGCCACTTGTGCTCCAAATGCACCTGTGCCTAGGTTAGCATCAGGCTGTAACAGGACTAGAGCACAAATCTTGCGTGATCTCGATTCAATGAAGCAGGAATGAAACTCGGACCAGATAGAAAGTGCATTGAAGCTTGCCATCTACTAGATAGCAAGTCACCTCATTACATTTCACTGCTTCTAAGAACTGTTAAAGAACCTGGTCAGATCAGCATATTCTGGCACACATTCATTAACAAGCTTAACACAACTCAAGCCTGGAAGGATACTAGGCAAGTGGAAATCCGGCTTCCTCTAACCAAGCAGTATGTGTTGGACATGGATCAGGTCTACCTGAGGACAGTTCTCTCCGAGAGATATCCAAGAACCAACCATTCCGCCACTCAAACTCCTTGAGGGCTGTAGGAAAGTGTGAAACTGAGTCAGCATAGGCACACAAACGCTCTGATAAGCCCTGATCTAGGGTAACTTGAAGGCTTTTTTCTCCTGCTTTGGCCAGCTCTGAAATTATTGCTTCAACCTGCAATGAATTGGCGGGATGCATCAACATCTGAATAAATCTCAGTTCACCAGCACTTCACAGAGGACATTAATTCACAGGAAGGAGGTTGGACCACACAGAAGTGCGATGATTTCTTGAGACTTCTCCAACTGAACATCCACTGAAGTGAACACCAGTAAGCATAAATGCACTGCATAGGGCAAACTATCTGTTAAATCAGATGAAAGCAATTTATGCTTTCAACAGTAGCTGCATTGAGGTGATGCTCTCACCAAATCCAGATAAGTTTCTCTAGCATCCGTTTCTTATATTCCTCGGAGTCCAACACCTCACAGCTGAGGCCCCCTTGATGCAGAATGCTTGCAAATGCCTCTGCATGCTTACCATGCACCTGTGAAGCACCATAACTGCTGGTATCTACATCATGGCTGCTGAAACAAGCCTAAAATCTTCGAGGTTTATGCATTACCACCTCATCAGAGCTCATACCGCTGTTAGTCCGCCTGGATTGACTGCTGTCTTACCATCGACAGGAGCCTCCCCCATTTTCGCTACTGCGAAGTATACAAGAGCTTGTGTTGCGTCCTCAAGGCCTCTTGAGCGAAGCCACGGATCAAGCATACCATTTTGAATAAATACTAAGTCTGCATTATGTAAAGCTGTTCCAGTGAGACGACGCTACGGGACAGATGCGCTCACGAGGAGCAGTGTCTTTTTTCTCCAACTAGGAAGCTGTCAGCACCTTCTCTCCGGTGAATTGGAGTCCTGTCTACAACAGAATCCAAGACGTCGTTTCGCGTGCAAACAATGATAGGCCCCTCTTGCGTCGCTATTGGCTCATCTCTCCTTACCAGTACCTGGACAACACGTACAGAATATCAGGCTTTGTTACTGTAAAGAGACGTCAGAACTTGAGAATGAATCTAGTTTAGCATTCCAAAACCTTACATCCTTCGCACAGTAGGCCTTGGCGGTACCTGATCCTCTCCTGCCATACTCTGTAGAGCTGACCCTATACGTCCACCACCAACGATGGTAACGGCCTGCGGGGAAATAAGCGAGATAGGACGTTAAATGAACACATAATCTGTACATGGGGATGCTGGCAGCAACCATGGACGATGGGGACGACGCCTGATAGTGCTGTACCTGGCATTTTGTCAACAAACGTGCACTTCCGTGGCACTTACGAGACGCGGTCACTGAGCGCAAAGTACTAGAGAGGCAAAAATTCATGAGAGTAAAGTAGCAATTGGTCACTCCAAACTAGAGCAGCAAGTACAAAATAACTCCAAAGCGGAAGTCAGCAACAAACTAAAAAATGAAACACTTCTCACATGAAAATTGAACAATTCTTGGGAAATGATGCTCATCGTAGAGGGCCTCACTAAAACATTTACTTAAATTCAAACTCAGAGCATAGTGCATTGGAACATTTTTGCATGCACGCAAGCAGGGACCGAGAGCTGAATCACCATGACACATTCACGCTCCTCTCTTGTTAGACTGACAATCAAGATGGCATAAATTCACAACTGACCTATAACAAATATGCTCCTAAAGCTTTGTTAAAGTTACGAGATGTCACAAAAAAAGGTATCTGGTAGGATACAGTTGTGAACGAACGACTCCGCGTATGTGGGAGCAACATCTCTGTCTCCCGTGCCATTCTTGCTGATAACCCGAGTATACTTTCAATTAGGTGTTTTAGCGACCCTTATCGAAGCTTATCCAAGAGCTGTTTCGGTGAACCTCAACTTTGCCTTAGAGTCTCCCATCAAAGATAAACCGTCTCCAAGTTTCATCTACATTTGTATGAGGAATCTGAAATGATGGAGTATCTCCGTAACTGGCTGAGTGCGACCAACACAGCAGCTCAATTGGGTGCAATTCCTGTTAGCGAGGAAGCTACCTGTGATAAAATTGGCGAGGATACCAGGTGCGCAGACTTCCATGTACTGTACTTCAAAACGCTGTTAATATGTATTATCTGCTTTGCTGGGTGACTTGGAATTATTTCTGTTGAATAGCTCGTTTAGTAATGAATCTCAAACTACCATCTTGTTTTTTCCACACGCTTGCTTCTTGTTGTTACAGAGAGGATAGGCGAGTATGCTTTGGATATGTAGCCAAGCAAGGCCGTAGAGCCAACATGGAAGACTTTACATTCGCTAAGGTGGTTCCTTGCCAGGCTGTGAGAATGTCCTTTCTAGGCGCTCAGATTAGTGTCAATTTTAAGCGCTCAAGCAATGAAGCCTCACAAAATGTATAGACTGAGTTGTGCAGTTCAAGCGGTGCAGCAACGGGGAGCAGTTTGGGTTTTTTGGAGTTTTTGATGGCCATGGTGGTCCAGGAGCTGCGGACTATGTCCGATCTCACTTATTCGTCAAGTTAGAAAATGACCCCAAATTTCCTTACGACATGCCAGCTGCACTCAGTGCGCCTTTTTCTGTGTCTAATTGCGCATCAATTCTATTCCGTGTCGGTACACGAGTACTACGAGACTGCAATCAAGCCATGCTGAAACCTCTGTGTCTGCAGGTAATGCCTTCAGGCAAACAGATAATGACTACCTGAACACCGCGGGAGTATGCGATGACGGGTGCGAATTTCTGTCCTGCGTGCTTGTCAATTAGTATCCTTGTTCTGCGGCACTGGCTTTTAAGAGCACTAGTTAGTGTTTCCAGAGCGATCTTAACTTAGGCTTGTGATACACAAGCTCACGACAATTAAGTACTCCATAATTCTGCGAGTTCCTCTCGATCACGGAGATGATGCACCAACGGTGTAGGTGCACTGGAGTAGTTGCTGTTGTGAAGGATCGTGAAGCATGGATTGCACATGTTGGAGATTCACGAGCTGTACTGATATCCTCTCGTGGTGATGGTGCGTTTCCTCAGAGTGCCTTGGTGTGAGATGCTTGTCTCTTGTCTCTTGTCTCAGAGCATGAGAACATGCATGGTAATAGTTTGGTACGAAAGTTCCGTACGTAACAAACCTCCAATAGCAGTGTCATATTTCGTAATTACGTAACTGCATCCTCCTGCACGACTTATGCTTGCTGTCATATTGTCATCTGGCTAATATGTTCAATGTGGTGATGCTTGGTCTTAAACCTTACTCTCATGTGCATTTGAAATATGTCGCTTGGTTTTAACTTTGAATAGTGGCTCAAAGAATGATAGCATTTGTGCAGCTGAAGCACTTTCTGAGGATCACAAACCAAATCATGAAAATGAAAGGAGGCGCATCGAAAGTGAAGGTGGGGTTGTCATTTGGGCAGGTACTTGGCGGGTGGGCGGTGTACTTGCAGTCTCAAGAGCCTTTGGGGATAGACCGTTGAAGAGATACGTGATTGCAATGCCTGATGTCAGATGTTTGAGAGTGGACAGAACAGAGAACACAATCATTCTTGCAAGTGATGGTTTGTGGGATGTTATTGACAATCAGGTCTGTCTGGTCTGATTTATACCTGTATATATGTGTTACTTGCATTATACTAGTTTCTTTCCCAATTTTCAGTCTTAGACCCAAGATTCACACCTGCTCTGTTGTAGGATGCCGGCACACTTGTTTACAAGAGTAAAGGTTCGCCCGCAAGAAAGATTGCGGAGGATCTTGTCAGTGAGGCATGGAAACGGGGGAGCGCAGATAATATTTCTTGCATTGTGATACAGTTTAAACCAGAATGATGCAGTTGCAGATTCCATTGTTCTCATTAGTGGTATCCAAGAGCTACGTGTTCTTTCCATTAATTCCAAATACCGAGCTTGTTTCTAGATACAATGCAGGATGTGAAGGAAATGTTCACAGACTATAAATGTACGAGTAGCTTTTTTTAAATGCTTAACATGGAATCGTGCAAATTGCATCCCAGTGGATAAGCTTGGACTTCTCTTGGGTTTGGCACGTGTACCTCGCACATCAAACTAGTGCAGTTGTGGTTTATTCTGAGAATTCCTTGTCAGTATTCGTATCAGTAGGTACATGGTAGGTCCAGAATAACAGGGTATTCTTGTGAACTCAAGGAAGCTACAGTGTGTCCTACCAGGTATCCTTCCAGGTATCAACTGTGCATAAATGAGGGTACTATGTTAACGTTGAACGTGTACAAATTTTCGCAAATCATATGCAGCAGTAAATCAGATGTGCTTGTTGCTCGAGAGGTCTCTCCCCTAGCATGCACTGAGGGTTTGTGAGAAATGTGAGCGGGGGGGAGAGTCATCAATTTGGTGTTCCACAGCCAAGTTCTGCTTGAGAAGCTCTCCAACGAGGTTAATCTTCTTATACTAGTCGTAGGCACCTCCGATACGTCGTCAAGCGGCACATGCTCGAGATGATAAAGAGAATCGTTTTTCCTCTGTGAGAAGTGCACGTACAAGGACATGTATCGAAGGGCGTGAGTCACGTGGTCTGACATCGCTTGTAATGTACTCTTTTGTATCTTTACACTTGGCTAGCTTGCGCTGATTTGATGAGATTAAGTATTATCGTGTACACAACAGGGCTTTGTCTTGCTTTGTCAGGAACAGAATCTCGCCGCGGGAAGTGTGCGATGGCTCTACCTGCGTTCCAGTTATGGCGGAGAAAGTAAAAATAAAAAAAACATCTGGATTAACATCGGTGCTACAGCCTGCATATTACGCAAGACAAAGTTCGACTTCGAAGGGCAGCAGTATTTAACTGCTGTGCACTCGCTAATGCCTCAAAAGTGACAATAGAGAAGGGAACCCTATGTTCCCGTATGTATTCTCAAAATGTCATATTTTGTCTCTATTGAGAAAAAGCATGTGGTTATGAGATGGATACGGGATGTCGTCGAGGTCAGCAAGTGGGCATCTGGCTCGCGCTGGACTGGAGAAGAATACGGGATTTAATAGCACAAAAGTTCAAGAGTGAAAACTTTGATATTGATTTCAAGTACCTGAATATACTTGAGTCGATGCCACTGCTCGGCAATGAACGGTCACTGGAGTCAAGGTCCATGCAGGATATTTAGGCAAGATGTGAGTAGAAAACGATGTACTTGTACCACCAACTATTCGGGGATAGATACAAAGGCATCACAACCTTATCCGATGGGTTGAAAGTTGTTGATGTGATGTATCCGACAGATATCATGATTGGCACAAGTGTGCCTGCATGCACTGCGTCAGTAATCTAGTTATGTAGCGCGAACAGTGTACTGTCCTAGCCGATTTTTCAGGAGCATAGCGCTGGGAGTGTAGTCTACTATAGAACACATGTGTTAACTGTAGCGCTGTAATCAACATGATACTCATATTCGTCTGGTAGCTCAGATGACAACCATAATGGCCCAGGTCAGAGTGAAGCTCAATTCTCGAGCAGAGCTAGAACAGCTATCTCGCAACGAATTACTCTCACGCGTTGGAGAGCTGCAGCGTGAAGTTGAAGAAGTGAAACGTGCTGCAGAGAACCTGAAACGGGAAAATGATTACTATGCTGATGCAGCTGGCTCAGCCACATTTGACATGTCCTCTCTCCTTAAAGAGAGAGCTATGAACGCAGAATGGGAGTTACAAGAAATGAAGAAATCTTATAGAAAGATTGAGGCGGAAAGAGACTCCCTGAAAGAGGATACCGTTATGATTAAGGAAGCAAAGCGACTGTCAGATAAGGCTTGTCGCGAGGTGCGGCATAGCCATCCATATTTTATTTGCGTTGAGATACTGTCAACTTTAAACGGTTATGATGAATATAAAATTCTGAGAATGGCACGTATCCGTTGGCTGCTGTTACTCATGAGTTGGTTGACGTTTGAGAAAAGTTGAACGAGCTTTCTCCAACGTCAGAGATGAAACGCTACTTCAAGAACCTCTCAATTTTGTCGCTCCTGAAAATTTACTTCGTTATCTGGGTCAAGTTTAGGGATATTAATATGCTGCACACACATCCCGCCCTTTCATTTTGTCTTCTCATTTTCTCGAAAGCAACCTGGTAAATATATGGCGTTAGTGGGACTTTAAGGCTGGCTCTTGGATTATAGGCCACATTGTCCTTGACACGGATGGAGCAGGAGTTACTTTTTTACCAAAAGCAAGCTGTTGATGCTATGCAAGCCCGCGATAGGGCAAACAGTGAAGTCGACCAGTTGCAGTCGAGGCTGTTGAAGCTTGATGAAGCGAATTCCACCTGCCGTGCGGAGCTCAAGGCGACTCGAACTCTTCATGAGGAAGCTCAACGTTGCATAACCACTCAAAACAACGAGTTGTCTGAGCTCCAACAGCGTGCCGATGAAGCTACCCAGGTTCCGGCATTACGTTTGCAACTTGAATTAGTTAGAGAACAGCTGGAAGCAGCGCTTAGCAGCAGGGAAGCTGTTCAGGTGCGTCCATGTGTGCCTGGGCAATTGCACCACATTATCATGCGCACATAATTGCAGAAAACAGCTTCACCATCCCTTTTTTGTAGTGGCACCTGATTTTCTCGTCCTACATTTTTCCTCCTTTGTGTCATCAAACGAAGACAGCATAAGTTGTTTTTTTCACTTGCAGTCAAGTACTTAAGAGCGAATACAAGAACAGCTTTAGTTGATATACTTCCATGACGCAGCGTCACAATTCATAAATGGGGTTGAATTCTGCTGTCTTGCAATTCAGCCAGTGTGTATGCCGGGCAGGGCAGCAGCTTTCTAGAGCATTAGTGACAAAGCGAGAGTGTACACAAATTTAGGTTTCTCTGTATACAAAGCTATAAAAAATATGCAAAGAACACAATGCAGTTCGGTTGATGATGTGCTCTTCAAGTCGCGTGAATTATTGAGATACATATAGTATATCTACTGTATCACTCTCTATCTAGAGTGGTTTAAGAGCTGGCTAAATCTGTTCGTCCAGGTGTAAGGTCAGGTATGCAACAAGCCTATAGCAGGGTGTTGTAGGGGTAATCAGGAATGGTTTCTGTTGGATGAAACCTCGTCAGGTGAACACAATCAAACATCTTCAAACATCCAGCACTGTCGACTTGAAGTTGTAACCTGTTACACCAGGAGGATTTTTGCCATGAGCGTGCTGTGTGTCTAGAGCCAAGCCAGAGCCTTCCTTTATTCTTCTTATATTGAAAAAAGAGTTCAACCTTGCATCTCTCAAACTTGCATCATGCATGGGTTTGGGTATGGGTGTGTGCTCTGTCAGAACCTTTGCACATGAACTGATATTGTTTGTGAACATTTGTGAATGTTTGCAAAAATGTATGCATCTGGTCTCTCATGGGCTCCACGTTTTCCAGATATCAATTTCGAGTGTTTTGTGTCATAAAGGCTGATGTGTCTGCACCAGTGCGGATTCTGATCCATTATGACATGCTAGAAAAGGGATAACTGATTTGCAGCCACTCTAACATGATGTAGAGCTAACCATTAATGTCCCTTTACTTGTACTTGTACAGATTCAGACAGTTTGCATAGGAGGGGTGGCTTCCCAAGTGGTTTGTATTTATATTTATATTCTTGCACAAATGCGCGTAAACACATGGCCTCTGGGGGGTTCGGGAGGAAGGCCATCAAGCACTATGGAATTTAAGATTGAAGCTCAGGCAGACATTCAAAAGTGAGGCTCACAATAGCACAGTTGTCATACTCCTGTCAGTTTAGAGCAAGTGCTCAAAACTTGACCTATTTTATCAACTATATATATGACCATCAACATGCCTGTGAGTTTGGTGATGCGTTATTTTATCTGCACGAGCTGTTTCCTATGAAGACCACCTGACTGCTCACTGTCTTCTAGTATCGTGAAGCTTTGTTAACATTGTAGCATCAATGATCGGCACATGTCAACATGTCATGTTTGCAGTCGGTTTGATGTTGTCAATTGACACTGGCACAGTGAGACAAGCGTTGAATTAGTCGACTAGCATGCACATGGAGTTACATTTGAAGCAGCAGGTTAGATAGTATCTATTCATTACTGGAGTCACTTATTTCATCTCAACTCTCATTTAATTGATCCTGCTCCGTTCACAACACTCGAAAATTGTGTGTGTTAAGCACAATTATTTGCTAGTAGTTAAATTACCCTATAAAACTGGTCATCTCTCAGGCATGTTTTGCGGCAGTGCATAAATTGTTTTTGCAGGATGTATGGCGAACTTGAGCAGTTGGCCTTGCTAAAATCTTGAAATAGTGACGTGATTAAGTAACCATAGGAAAGGGAATACTCTTGTTAGAGCACATTGGTCCGAGTTTCAGTTCCTTCCAGATTGCTTACGAGTTATGAACAACGCAGAACATGTTTGACGGATAGCACAACCCATCCAAGGCCAGATACAGTCAACTCTTGATCTATTGGAGCTCTATGGATGCTCACCATCAGGTTCATATCCCTGAAAGGTTTGACAAAACAGAAGGATGTTGGTGACTGTTACACAAACGTAAGACCCTAGCTGAGTACTGAGTACTGATAATCTGTGTTCGCTTTGCAAACATAACATCACTGAGCTTCAAGAAGCTCTAAGCCAGTGTGCTGCAGCAATTCTGTCCTGGACAAAGTAACACAGACCAAGACCTTGCTGCTGAGCCTAGTCGCTGGCAAGAATCTTTGGAGTAAGTGCCCTGTGGAACGCTCTCAAAAAACTGTTTAATCTTTTCTAACTACTCTCAGCGTACTTTAAGCCTTCAGCCAAATAATTGAACTTGTTCCTGACTGTTCAAACTCTTCATCTTCGCCATGCACAAAGGCACAGGCTTGGAGAGACACAGCAGGAGAGCAAGATCAGGAGTTTCTTGAAACAAGCAGAACCTCACAGCAAGGGGTGTCACATGCAGTAGCATCTTCCTTCATTACAAAAAGCAACACTGTAAATTGCCTTTCCTAGTCTGTAGTGTATTTCACACGGTATGGAAAGTTAAGTGCCTGTGTCTGAGGCTTGCATGAGGATCTGGTAGAGGGTGACTTTTTATTATCCCTGCAGGCGCATCTGCATGATAGCAAGAAAAATTTCCATGAACTTGAGGAGCGGCCGGCAGCTTGTGCAGCAGAGAGAGATGCCCTGGGCTGTCAGGTGCGGTTGAGCAGGTCTCAGGTACTGGAGAGTAAAAGAATTAGGTCCTGGATAGTAGTAGTCTGCTGTTTCCTACGCTCTCTCTGTCACAATTCCATGTGTCAGAGTCATATTTGATTCATTGCACACTGCCCCCTGTATCGTACGATACGATCGGGGTCTTCACGAGAGAGAATAAAATATACTTAATTGTATGTGGTCACTGTAGTGAAGCCCGAATAGCTAGACATCAGAAGACCGATCCAATCCCCAATTAGACACAAAGAGGCCTGGCCTTTTGCCAGGCCCCTGGTAACCACTCATGCAAGTGCTATTCATTTGCTCTTGGTGTCTTAGTACCAGGCCTTACCAAAGGGTACTTCCCTTGTCTGGATATAGCTATTTTAGCCAAGATATGTTAGTCACAGGTCGTAACAGTATCCACTTCTTCACCAGATTAGAAGTCACCTGCCCAGAAATCTTCTGCACTGACTCAGGCCAACGTATCGGCAAGTTCCGATGCTTCATGTACAATTGATCGGGATTATTCTGTAAATGTGCAGAGACGCTGACTATTTAGCTGGTCACCATGTTAATAGCGCTGTTTCACAAGCATGCAGAAACAAGATAGAATGAAGCTGCTTGCCTCTGACTGTTTAAGGTCTAGCCTGATTTGTGATTTTGGTATGTTATTAGATTGTTGTGATCCTGAGGCACTAATTTGCATGAGTGGCTACCAGGAGGATAGCAAAAAGGGTAGGCACAGGCTGTGGATGGGGAGAAAGGGCGTGCCACAATGATAGAAGGGGAATGGCAGTCCTCTACTATTTGGGATTTACTGTGGTAGCTATTGTTACTTTGCTCTCTCATCTGCCCCTACAAAATTCGATATTCTATTGTAGATCTGTCAGGTTGCTGATGTAGGGTTCCCCTGTTGATGTTGAGAGCTCCAGGAAGCCAGAATTCTCTTTCATTAGCCAGGGTTTCTGTTTATTTTATTACCCTGTTGTAGTTTTTCTGTCATTTCGTGCCATCTGCTGTGGTTGAGACTGGTGTCTTGGGTTCTGACTCGACGAGCCAGGTTGGCCTTGTTTGCAGAGAGGAGTGCATGCAGACGGCACACCACCAGATCCAGGGCAGCCTGTGGACAGTAACATGTGCAGAGATGGGCAAAGACATTTGGTACGCACAGTATGCTTTAAGTTGACAGCTCTCCTGAAGGCTGATTATTTCCTGCACTGAGTCCAATTTTTATTGTCAGTGTTACTAGGTATGGGAGACGGTTTGCCTTGATCAATGTATGCTTTGCGTGGTTCAAGTGGCTTTTGGGGCGAATGCAAGCCAATTTGAGGTGTTCTAGGCTGGACATAGGTGCTGGTACACTACCAATAGCACAACAGTCTCATTGCAGGCCGAGGATCCTGGGAATGCAGATCTACAGCACGAATTTGAAAGAGCACAGGAGAAAATCAAAGACTTAGAATCACAACTTGCTCTTGCCCAGGCGTCAGAAGCTGATCTAGAATCGAAGGTCCTCGAGGTCACAGGCTTCAAGGTGCTGCACAGCTCGAGTGATGTTTTTCAGTTGACTTAGTGGGGCAGAAGTGTCACAGTGTGGGTTTGGAAGAGATGTCGTTTGCTGCTCTGTGTGACTTGGCACAAAGGCTTGAATCTTTGAATCGTTTTATGCAATGCTGAAGCTGTCAAGTGTTCAGGACTAGGCGAATAGCTTGGGGCATGTGAGTATATTGAATGCAGTTATGAGCTTCAATCACCATGCCTGTTCTCAAAGAGCCAGTTGTGCCTCGGGACGTGTACAGAGTAGTTTCTGCTCTCTGCTTATCATCTCATTGGTAACAGTTGACCGCTTGTGGTGCACTTTGTGTTTGCAAATTCGCACATGTAAATGTACTTGCTACTGATGCTTTGAGAAGGATTTTATCAACAGGAGGCTGGAAGTGCGGAAGGTGCTTTAATAAATAAGCAGTGAATATTCTGGTGCATCATGAGTTGCTATTATGTATTCAGTTGAGGCTGGGCGCTATTTATTCGTCCATCTGTGAACATTGTATTTTTTCTTACCTGCTTTTCTGAATGATTTTACTAATGCAGTCAGTACTAATTGGGAGAGAAAGGTTGTGGCGCTCAGCAGGAGTGTGGCATGTTTCATTCCTGTTTTGCTAGCAGACTGCACATAAATGCATGCTCTGCCGCAGTTTTGCACAAGTGTAACTTCATTGTTTTCATTTGCAGATGAAACTGCTGGTAGAAAATGCGAAATTGGAGGAGCAGCTACGGTCGAATGGAATCGAAATAGATGATGCTTGCGGCTGTCCGGAGTTATGATAGTGTAAGCATTCCTAACATGATTTTTATTGAAGGTGTTTTATGCTATAATACGCTAGATTGCGTCTGGTAGGGTAGTTACATAGCTTGTCGTCGAAGTTGCCGAATTTGTAGTACCAGCTAGTGAATAGAGTAGGATTTGTCGTTGCCTGGATGCTAGATTCGATTATAATTTACATGTCAACCTTGCTTTGCGTGCAATGATATTGAACACGAGGCATACTCAAGGGCAATCTTGAGATCCACTTTGTGAACAATGGTCGCGGCGAACGGTGGAGGCGCCAATGGTCTTGGGTAATCTGATATTTTTTAACTCAACAAAGGACACTGGGGCACCATTAAAATATGTTCTTGGCGTACGTTGTTACTCTTTTACGGGACAGTTGAAGTCTACGAGCCCAAGACAACTCAGTGGATGTAATTCTTGCTGTACTTTGTCGACAAGTTTATTTTACTGTAGTGGATGATAGTGTGAGTTGAATCATAAGGTGTCTGGGGTAATGTAACAGGTGAACCATCTGTGATAGCCTGGGATAATATGTGTGAAAGCAAGGTTAAACTGACGAAGAGAAGACCATGAGGGGTAAAAGTCTCGAAGAAGTATTCGTCTCTCCAAGGGGGTAGAAAATGATGTTGTAGAGAGACGTATTGTCGAACAGACTAAACAAGGCAGCCTGTGGGGAAACAACACAGGAAGTGTATTCTTAATCGCTCGTCGTTGCACTGAACACACAAGTTACATGCCTTCCAGTCGTTGTGGTTCTTGAAGTTAACGAAAACTTGTACAACTTAAGCTATGTTGTCGTCAAGTAACCATTTCACTGCGCGCTCTCTGCTATGTATACGTGAGCTGCGTTGTCCGTCCCATGGATCCAATTATCTGATCCACGGCTAATAGCTAATTCTAGACGTCCAGTCCTTTCCGCAAAGTTCCTGTGCAACCATCTCTGCGCGGCTATCACGTCTCGTAGATCGACGAGTCTTAATCAGCGAAATGAGTGATGTGTTTGAATTCAAACATCGATCTTCACACGAAGCATGCATATCACATGTAGTTACTGTTGAGAGCATTTTGCACTGCGCTGTGACACGTTGACACGCATCGTTGAACACTTTTTCTTGGGACTTCATAAGATCTTGAGGCTGTTACCTTACTTCAGCAAGTAGTGACAGCAGATGGGAATAGTTGACCGTGTTCACAGAAAAGTTGAAGACGCCCAAACAACGGGAGTACCCCAAGTATGCATATACAACTCACTGAATGGATTTCTTGGATTTTATTACGCCTTTCACCGTCAATCAATACAAACATTGCGTGCTCGTTATTGACACTGCAGCAAGCGACTTGTATGTGCTATGTTTATACCTGACGAAATTTGTTTCTGCTTCGATTTTCTATATTTTTATCCAATTACAGCTCCTACAAAAAAATACACCCCTCCACTCTTCGCTACGGTATTGCGTACAAAAGCTTTAGAGCGAGCTCGAGGGGTTAGTCAACGTGGGAATTCCGATCGTTTCACTCTTGGCATTGCAGTTTTATCCAAACTAGGACTCACAGTAGAGTTTAAGATGCGCAGAGCAAGATTTCTTTTTGGTTCATACAACTGACTCGCTGCAGCATATGTTGTACTAGAGTCAAATAACTTGGTGACCACATGGTATTTGGCGCGCCGCGGTGAATCTTACGCTTCCCATTACGAGCAGACTCATGGTTTCCGAGAATGTCCTTGATGCAACTCGTGGGACTTCCATGCTCATGGTGATGAGCTAGGTCAGAAAAGAGGAATGTTGCGAGTTTAACGATTCAGAGGGAAGTAACATGATTGTGTCGAGTGATATGTTTCAAAACTGCTCATCTGAGAAGAAGTAGAACGTGAACGTGGTTGTTTGCAGTGAGCGTTACGACAGTTTGTGCGTCTACGCCTGCGACTTGTGCCGAGTCTCAGCCAGCGTGCTGTGTATTCATTTAGTTAAAATGAAAATCATGAGCTGCTGAAGACATTCTACCTAGGAGCTACATGCTACAAGAAACAGAATATTTAAAACTAGCTGAAAGTGTGGATATCCTGCGAATACAAGTGCGCTTCTAATCACAACGTAGCGCGGAGGTAGTAAACGGATTGTCTGCAAATAACTTGTCAGGAAAGTTATTGTCGAAATCGAGTTTGCAGTCGCATCTTACAAGCAGCGGAACCTGTCAGCTTGGACTACAGTCTAGCGGTGAGCTACCCGCCTCTAAAATACCGTCTATTGGATAGCAAACAGGCATTTTGTTCTTTTGGATTTCAGGATAATCGATATTGTACAGTGTTACATCTCATTGAAGCCAATATTCCCTTTGGTCTTTCTCACCAGAATGGGATATTCCCTGCATTAGCCGAGCTCAGTGAACTCGTGTAATGTTTGCAGGTATCGCGCTCCAAGGTTATTCCTTACTTTTTGCAGTTCAACATTGCCACAACTGGCTTACATTATACCATGCACGAAGTGCTTTGAGTTGGTCAATGAGGAGGAACTAAGCAGCGTTGCCGCCTAGATCTCAGTTTGCACACCAAATTAAAACTCAAAACTATTCCAGCTTCTCAACTGTTTAAAGTTCGGATAGCTGCGAAAAATGCTGGAAGTTCCTGTTTCGTGGGAGGCGCTGCGGCGAGCAGGATGTTGGGCTTCAGCACTCCCGAATCCCCGTTCCAAGCAACTCCAGGTCTACGTTGCAGCCAGGCCGTTTACGTCATTTGCAGGAGACCTCATGCAGCGGCTATCTCCCGAGCAGAAAGCTGTGTTGGTGGACATCGGCTTGTGCCACTACATGGTGTGCCGTGGAGTACTATCGCACAGATTGCATAATCGCGATTCCCGCGGGATCGTATTCTTCAACATCAGTGTTTGATTCCATAAACTTGAATTTATTTGAAAGGTTCTGACAATGTTCAGGTTGTCGTGGAAGATGTTGAAGGACGTTATACCATGTTTGACTTCGGCCCAATAGGAGGAGATGTGCATGTTGATTGCACACCTTTGAAGCCAAGCTTGAAATCTCGCAGGAGAGTTGGGGCACAAGGAGAAGTGCGGACCACAAAGGTACAGTACTTGGCTGTTCCGACTTCCTACCCTTCATCCCTTTTGCTTTTGTTGCTTCGATGTTGTCCGAATTTGTACAGCACTACTTTTGTTAAGCTCTGTTACGATTTCTTGACATGCGCCTAGCCAGTCAACTGTGTTCCCTGCACGTAAACTTGAATACTGCATTTCACTTCTGCAAGGGGATCTAGTGATCAGCACGCTCAGAGCATGTAATAACTTGCAAGAGGACGTGTGAAGTGAAAACATCTGTATCAAGACCAGTAGCTCTGAAATTTGACTTCGCTCTGCTCGTTTTTTTTATCTGCCTTCGGTGGTTGTGAAATTTATGGGCTAACTACCTAGGCGCTTTCCCACCACTGTACGCCGCAAGGGACAGTATTATTATTTTGCATGTAAGCAAATTTTCTTTATTGCACTGTGATTCCTTAACCTGGCATAAGTAACTGGGTTGAATTCCGCGCAGTTAACACAGCTCCCAGAGGCGTGCATGCATGTTGGAGCCACGGACATGAATCTAATAGATATCGCTCGATTCAACAAAAACCAGTTCGACAGGAATTATGTGCTGAACGTGAACGATTGCCGCCATTATGCGAATGCGATTGTGAGCATGTGCACAGGTACGCTTGCATTTCGTATGGCTGATGCATCAAGATGTTCTTCTATGGCGCGTAGTTACCAATGCATGTACAGAAGGAATCACAATGTACACCAGCAACAAGCACACGTCAATGTGTACCGCTTGCAAGTACTTCATATTAGCTTCATCTTTCTGGCAGTCCTGTGTACTCTGCACTACAGCAGTGATGCAACATTCGCTCCTGGTACAGGTTTACAGAATGCAACACAGCGCCTTGTGCAACACCAGTTTCGCCATCGTCGAAGGGATCATCTGAGACCTGTCGACCACTTGCTGCCGCCCATGCAAACTCTTACCAATCCCGAGAATTGGCACTTGGTCCGTAGATCATTCCATGCTGTCGGTGCTGCTGTTCTGTTGTCTGTGACTCACCCTCTCCTTCCACCACTAGCTTCTGCATCAAGCATATCAGGAACAGCTGTCCAGGCAAAGTTTGCAGCACAGGTTCAACGGGTTGTTTTGACTCTGCACCAGCTTTACTCGCAGATGTCACACAAGCAGACACTGTTCTCCTCTTTCCTAGCTTCAACTCTTCATCAGAAACAGCAAGGCGTGCACCGAAATTCGCAGTGGCCATGTTGTGCAGAACAACATGGTGGGTTACTCACAGTAGCAGGGAGGAGTTTCTCGGCAGGCATAGACAGGTTCTGCTCATTTTCAAGGCGTTTTACAGCTTCTGCAGGTAGAGCTGTCAACTCTGCCAAGCCTTTTCAGAAGAATGTGAATTTTCAGCTAGCAACAATCACAGCAGCTCCTGTTGCCTGGACTGCAGTCAGGAGTGTTGGCCCCTCCAGTTCATGCAAGTCCAAACGCTGTTGCTTTGGAGTGTTGAATTCCCATCCTCTCAATGTCACTGCAGCACTAGAAAATAAAACAGGAGTTTTTCGTTTCAAGAATCAAGCGTCTAATATGCCTGAGTCCCACTATAGCTTTTCGGTTACAAAGCTACCCATTATGTCAAGATAACAGCAAGCCCCTCCCCTGCTGATGAGGGGACCGATTAATCCTAACAGGCAATTGTAACTTGACATGTGTTGCACTGCATAGTCAACTGCATTGTTTTACTGGCGTTTCATGACTCTAGAAACGCCCAGACTCAGTGAGAAACAGTGTTAAGGATTCCTTCCTTAAATTGTCACAAGTCAGTATGCGAATCATGTTTAACTTCTTGCACAAAGTAATCACGTTGATTAGGTAACAGGAACGTGACATATGGAACTCGTGAAATGCAGAAGGAAGTTGAATCTTACAAACCCAGTACATGCCTCAAATGAGTACAAATAGCACATACTCAGAATAGAACAAATTCCAGACCCATCTATAGTACTCACGGATAGCAGATTGTGAAAAGTGTTTCTTTTCTAAGCTCAATGTCTGCCACAGAAGTACAAGTGCTAGCACACCATGTCCTAGAGCCATAACAGGTACATTGAACTGCGATGAGTACTTCAATGCTGCCCATATTGCCCCAGCATAACTGGCAAAAAGTATCCCGGAACCCAGCCAAGCAATCTTGCGAACTCCCATTGAAGTTGCGAATGTACGGATACCATACTTCTTGTCTCCCTCAATATCGGGAAGGTCCTTCGTGATAGCAATCGCTGAAGCGAAGCAAGTAACGAATGCAGTAATAAATGCGACAGCTGGACTCCATTGGAATGATAAGCCCAGGGCAGCCCTTGTTGCATGGTAAACGCCAAAATTTAGCAATAGGCCTCGAACTGTTGCAATTATCATGAAGGCAGGAACGGCGAATCGCTTCAAACGGAAAGGAGGAACCGAGTATAATGTTCCTAACAAGAGACCAAATGAGTAAAGAGCAGTTATGAGTTGATCATAAAAGCGAGCTGTCAATCCCATGCCAACGAGCGCGAATGCTGAGCATAGCAGCCAGCCACTAGTTGGAGACAACGCGCCAGAGGCAATAGGGAGAAAGGGTTTATTGATTGCGTCAATGTCTACATCGTATACTTGATTAATGCCAACAATGTATCCGTTGCCGCAGAGCAACGCTATCAGGCCCATCAGAGCCCGAGGCAATAGGCCCCAATCAATCAAGTGACTATTTTCCAGCAAAGCCTTCGATACAAGCGCTGTAGTGCCCAAAAGGGTGCCGCGAATAGTATGAGGTCTTGTAAACTTCCATGATGCGTCGAGGAAGCTGCTAAGGCTGAACTTCTTGGGTTGCTCGCTCTCAGATGGCGATTCCGAGGGGGCCGCAGGAATGGATGAGCTGGTGCGCACACTTCTTGATGGGGAGACTTCTCTAGAATAGTAAATACTAGCACTTCCCACTCTTTCACGAACACTGCGCTGGGGGCAAGGTGAGTAAGCCAGGGTGGACTTTGACAGGACACGAGGTGCACAGGATTGAGCTGATGTCGCCAGAACAGCGCTACAATTCACCCTACGCATGAAGGTTTGGCAATGTACTGAATTCACTTGTGCAGCCATTCTAAGAAACAACACGACTGTGGTACACAAGCCAGATTTCACGCCGGCGATTGAAGTGCCGTCCAGGCTAAGCTTGTCACTGCTGTAAGATCATATTCTTGGATCCACAATCTTGCCTGATTGGCTCGTCAAATTGTTTTCTTCAAGTTTTCTTCGTTATTTGGACTTGTTTTTTTGGTGCAAGTCCGGTTCGCCGCGGCAATCGAGTATCAGCCAGAGATACAGATAATCGCCCATGTTGTGGACAACGTGGAACATTCCAATCTCCCCCCTCCCCCTCACCTCTCCCTTCCATCACACAGCACCGTACCAGCTCCACATCGGGGGCATTGGATGGAATATGCTCAATTCTCCAACTCATATTACATACTGAAGATTTAGATAACAGATCACACAACCGGGAGCGATTCTACGCTCTTATAGCTTTGGAAGTCCTATCTCAGCTTTGGCTGTCAGATACTGCATGGTTCCCACCGAGATCTTATATAGTTCTTGACTGCTTATGTTTTTGACGACTTGCAAGAACAAGTGGCGCCGAGACGAGAGGAGGTATAAATTAGTACACCCTCGAACGACAGCTTATTGGTTCCATATAAAGCGAAACAAGAAAGAATCACCATGTTATTGCATTCCATTATTTTCTCCGCATTGTGTACTTACAATTAAGTGAAAAAAGAGAGCTATTACTCATCATAATGTCCATGGACCTAAGGAGAGTAAAAGTACTGAGGAAATCGAGTATCCACAAAATTCGAATTAGCTCCTCCTGAAAACTTATAAACCATTAAGCCGGCTAGAGATTTTAAGGTTAGTTTTGTTGCTCGCTATCACGATGCAACACAGCATGGCTTTTGTTTCAGTATTCATGGTGAAGAGACTGAAAATTGTATCACGAGAACGTCTTGAACAGCATGCACGCTCCAAGTAGCCACCTCCCTTTGATCTATTCTTAAGTTGTACATATTCGCGATTGTAAAATCAGTCACGGGAGCCTCGGCAATCACGTTGACATTGTAAATGCTCGAATATTAGCTCTGCTTCAAACGCCTCGCGTGAAAGTACAGACGACTTTCTTCTAGTGGTAATCGTAGAAACACCATTCGTGTCCTCACTTACATTGTGGCTGAAATGTTACTTGCGGGTGTCTCGCGGACAATTGGACGTTAACAAGACCAAGCTGAATCTCTAGGGTGCAAAGATCAATGCGCAGATAACAGCAGTCCCGTTGTCTGGCTATGCATAATACAAAAAACCCGTGCACTTCCACTACAAAAGGAAAGCTAACATGTACATGTAGTTGCGAATTGTCAAGATTACCAATCCCACACCATAGCATCGGAACATTCTAGAACAATACACGTGCCACACTAAACCCTCAACTACTACGGCTGTACTGTACTTCTATCGGCACCTGCCTATGTCACAGCTCATGTATAGTCATCCGTAGATAAGTGTTGTCAATTCGTAGATCGACTCATGGAACTTCCCGTAACAACACAAATTAAATACCTGATTATCACACGATCCATCCAGCGGATGCCACTTCACTTCCAAAGGTTACTTCCATGGCATCTCATTTGCAATCCATTGACTCAGATACATACATACATAGAAAAGGCCCTTCTGCAGCTTCTACATATTCCTGAAGCTTCACAGGCATACAACATTGGGCTTGACATCACACGAGTACAAACACAGTTATCACTGCCCATCCGTATGGGCGGATTCGGTGTGATTAAGTACTGGGAATCCACTGCTGACATTGCATGGCTTACAGCAAACCATCTATGCCACAGAACCATGCACAAAGCCCATTACATGTTTCAGCCCTTTACCACTTTCACAAGTGTAGACTAGCAGGGGCTTATCTAGACATTCTCCCGACAAACCAACACTTAACTCTGTTTGACGGGGAGTTCATTGATAACTCAAGGTTCCGCTTGGGGGCAACAGGGAGTTTCCCAACA
>JAULKQ010069734.1:0-16675 GCA_032356285.1 Smithsoniella earleae | reverse complement strand
TGAGGCCATTGCTAGCACTGCAGATCAGCTGATTGCCCAAGATTCAAATGATTGTGAACAAAATAACTATGAAAATTTAAAACGTGTCAGCATGATGGGCACCATTGTTGCATACTTAATTTTTGCCTACTAGTACATGAAAATTATCCTTGAATGGCGTTTGTCACTCAGCAATGTATGACCTAATGCATCTTTGAGGCACTGTAACGTAGTTTGAAGGTTGATGTTGTAGTCGACAACTTTCTTTTCTCAATCGACGCTAAACATGTGTTGAAAAGAGTTTTCAACATTATTTCACCCAACCTGGGAATTTCTCACAGCAAGTCGTTATGAGATCATGAGTCAGCTGTTGAAAAATGCTCACATCAACTTAGCCTGCACTGTTCTAGCACAGCTTGCTTTATTCAATACGTGTTTGAGAGAACGGGCAGCAATATTACGAACCATGTTACATTGGCTTTCTATCACACGAGAAGCACTCATCAATGCTCAAGCACAAGAGCACATCATGTAGGAAAAGCTTCATTGATTCACAATTACTGTTCCGCTTTCGCTTGTTTCTCTTCCAAGAGCTTTGCTGAGATATTAAAGCAGCATTACTGCATAGCTCCCGACCACTGCTATTCACCTGCGCTTCCTGCTCCCTTCCCACACATTGCTGGCTTGCAACTCGCGTTCGTAGTGGGATATCGAGACATTTGAAATCACTAACGGGTTTTGTGCAAGTCGCATCGGAAGTGCGTTCTATGGCTTGTGTACCAAGGGCACCAGGTTGAGGTGCGGTGTGAACGCATGGTGTTGACATGGTTGTCTGGGGCTTCATATGGTACTGGTCGCACGCATCTCTTAAGCAGTCCTGAAGAGCTATACAATGGCCTCTAAGGGTTGTGTGGCTGAGAGCAGTACACAATGAGTCCAGAGTCCCGCGCTTGAGATTGATGTTAGCTACCAGTTCGGCTCCCACCAGTGCACAAGCGATCGCATGCGAGGGTGTCGGGGATGCAGTCAAATGCCTTGCTGTGAAGCGAAGCAATCTTTTGGATAAGTTCAGCAACTGTGTTCGCACAGTTGGCCGCAAGGAATGACTGACGGACAGATTTTGAATCCCCTGATTTATATGTTCTTCTAACTACACAAATTGAATCTCTGTAAACGAAGACTCAATCACCTTCACGCCACTCACGCAGTTTCAAGTTGTGAGGCTTATGATCTGTCAAAAAAACATCCTCTCATCAAACAAGTCATTTGTAAAACCCCTCATTTACTATAATTGGACTTCCAAATGTGACAAGTTAAATCAATTCTATTCATTTATCTCATCACAGCTATCAAGAAAGCTCAGGGTCGTAACTCTAACAATAATTACTGGACATGACTGAATCCACACCTGTACCGCTCCGCCCGAGTAGTCGAGTCTGGTCATCTGCGACGATACTGCGCGCCTGGCATCATCAAAGGATACCCCAAGCTGCAAGCAGATGTTTTTGAGGGTAACGGGATAGCCCTCAATTCTAGCACCAAGGTAAAGTGCAGCTGCCACTCCCGACGTATCCTCCCAACGACGACCCCGATTTGAACTAAGAACATTCTGGGATTGTTCTATAATAGATTCAGACAGTCCTAGTTCTCGACCACGGTTTGCTGCTTGGGTCATTAAGCTGCGTAACCTATCGCTCGTGTTCGAACTCTTTCTGCTGGAGATGAGTGACTTCCCCGAACACTCTTCTGGTACAACATTAAAAATAAAGTCCCCTTGGAACGTTTTGCCTATGCTATCTACTAATTCTTCACTGCACTGGACCTTGCCGCAGACAACACACACTTGCGCGTCTCCAACCGTCTCAAATTCGGTACAACTTCCACAGCTAATAGACATCGCCATTATCTCAAAAGATTAAGTTTGCTTTGTTCAATTCGCGTGTACCGTAGTGACGGATCAACGGGGGTGAAGCCTAGTACCACGATCTGTAAGCTCGTAGCAGCAATACCAAAGGAGGGTGATTGCTTATCATCCAAAAGCGCCAAGCATGTCAGAGATCGTCATTGGACAGCTTGATAGCCTGTTTGAGACGTCAAGTGCGCGCTGTTTCAGCTACGAGTCATCATAGAAGTAGCACGGATGCCAACAGTTGAGAACAGCAATTCGTCTGCCGATCAGAGTACTTCTAAGAGCACGATCCCTAGCATGAAGCACAAACGGGACATTGCATACCGCCAAGCGTACAACGAAGATTCAGGAACGTTCCGCATCGCTTGAGTGCATGGCATAAGACCGCGGCATACTGTTTTGGGGGTCCCAAGTGGCTATAGAGTGATGCCAAATGGCATCCAAGACTTTTTGAGGATGAAAGACATAAAACACTCCTCATAACCCGTATAATTTTCAGGGTTCTGCAGGGAGGTACATCTCAGGTTGATTAATTTTCGCGTTATATTTGAAAAAAACTACTCGAAATGCCCTTTCGTTCAATATCTCCGACGGATAACGTAAATTCCTAAGTTCCTGAGCTTTCCTCTCAATCAATGACTTGGATAAAAAATCGCTGCAAGCATCTTTGAGAATATCATGACTACAGCACGGTGCAATCGATGTCCCATCATTCTGTCTCGAACTTCATTAGCCACTGATGCGCGTTACAGCGTTATCCTGGACATACGCTTGAATCACATGCAAAAAACTTCTAATCCCTCACTTCTCAATGTAGTATCTGTTAAAAGTTAAGCTATCTCGCCTGTACGAGCTGAAAGTTCAAGATTCCGTTTCATGCTAGACGGCCTTCATCTGGAATCTACCAGTGAGATAACTAAATGTTTAAATTGATAAAAATTGCTCTGTATTTCTCGACATAGCTGGAGCTTTCGAAGTGTCTTGGCGTCCCAGTGATGACGCGGCCTTGGACACGCGGCAATCGCTTAGAAGAACTGACCTGGAACATCGCTAGAGGCTAGAAGCATTCTCACCAATTTGAGCAGTAGTCATAAGAATGGTTTGTTGAAGATCTTCGAGACTGTATAAGTAGTATCAACAATCAGAGTGGACCACAGTCAGAGTTGTGTGCATGCAATTAGATGGGAGATCGGGTGCTTATGCGTAGGAACTTCAGCTGAAATCCTTAGGCAAACAACGAGCTTCGCGTGAAATGACAGGCTCATTTTGCATGAATTGCAATCAGTGTTGGGAGAAGTGAGAAGAGCGAGCAAGCAATATTCACAAAATTAATTGACACCTGATTTGTTACCCGTCAGCACGATGATTCAAGAAAGTATCACTTGTTACAAGAGAAATGGTTTCACTTCACTTGAAATGCCCAACGGTGAAAAGTATGACCTCTTGGAATCAGATGTGCTACGAAGCAACACACTAAGTGAAGCGTGTATCAATTTGAGTCAGTCATCTGAGATAAAGTTTGTTGCGCCCCCGGGGTATGTCGAGGATTGGACCCATTATCTGCGGCAGTCAGAAGCTGGGATCGACGTACTGTCGGCTAGCTCAGATGCTTTCCTACTGTCGCTGCTGCGGGTACGAGCGTATATTCAACAGCCATCCACGCTGTACACGCTGTGGTCCTTGAATTGAGAACTATTATTTCATGCTAAGCTCTTTACTCTGTTGTACCCTCTTAGGAAAGCGAGCGCATTGATAGTTGAACAGAATAGATTCGTGGTCATGTGAATGAGCATTGAGCTCAGTAGTAACTTGGTGCATCTTGTTTTCTGTAGGCAGTAGACTTTCTTGAAGACGTTCTTGCCATGCAACAAGTATGTAGCGAGCTGTCACGTCGCTTGTTCAAGCCAGCGGAACAAGAGCGACCGAGCAGTCGCAAGGAGTTAGAGAAGTCGACAGACGACTATGCGAGTACTTCAACAGCACATAAGGTGAGAAACTCATCACGTATTTGCGTAAAGTGAGGGTTTGCACTTTTTTGTCTTGAATGGGATTCCTGAACGGCACAACTTCAAGTAGGATTGCTACAGCTTAAATTGCCAGCACAAGAGAGTTCACCATCGCTAACGAACCTAAGCCATGGCAAAACTCTGGACCGTGCATTTCAAAGCTTTTTCCATTCACGCGACTCGCAAAGGAATCGAAACAGCTTGCCATCCGCAGTACGGTTCTCTAACGGAACCCACATGGGTATTTTAACTCTGCAATACTTTCGGATTCATGCGGCCATTCAAACGTTAAATTTCTATAATTTGTACTCGGCTGGAACTGAAACCATTTTGTAAGTATGCCTCGGTGATAAGGTCTGCAGCACCACGCACCGGGAGGGTTGGTTTTAAGGGAGATACCAAGATGGGTGAAAACAACAGTTAAAGAAGACAGCCTTACCTCTCAATTGCAAGCATATCGCGTTTATAGTCCTCTATACGCTTTAGTAAGCGCCCGAACCACGTACAAAATGACTGCTGATTGCCAAGACTGGGAGGCCTAACTTGTGTGTAGGAGATACAACCCACAACATATTCCCAAGCAAAATTGTACGCACAATTTTTTGTTTCTTCGTGTCCATGAAAGAAACCAGCGATAGATTCTATTCTTTTTCGTTATCAGGAAACCGCTACCCCTCGCTTCCCCTCTCGCAAGCTGCTAGAACTCTCGAGCAAGAAACCAACACTTCCCAGTGGATTCAGAAAAAGGAAAGCGAAGCATACCTTAACAGTGCTTCCATTATCCAGCATTTGTCCATCTCAACAGTGCTGCATACTGCTCGCCCACGCTTCTTGTACCTGCCTGCACTCTGCGACGTAAACACAGCCTTTACATCATGGGCAACACATGCGAATAACGAGTAACTCTGCTACAACCACACACCAGATATAGATGCTGGTCACAAGTGATTTGTTGTACAAAGCAACATAGCATCATTATACATAACTTGCGCATACAGGCTTCCAAACTAAGCTTATCTATTCAGCTCTAAGGGCGGGAAAGGCAGGTTTATATCTCTCAATTCAACATTGCTCGTGAGTGCTACAATTTCAAAGCAAACTTAGGCGTGAAATATGCTGTTCCATCACAAGCTTGTGTATCGTTTCAGCCCCCTAACTGTTAAACCCTTTTCCAGCTCCATGTTGACAACGAATGCTCTTACTAACTTACCAAATTAATCATGCCAGTCTTTTATTGCTGCCTTTTTCAAACATGCTACATTTCAATTCTGTATGGAACCAAAGTGCTAGTACTTGTTCATCAACCTCAGGGCAGCATCAGTGCTTCAGAGCTGAGCTTTCAATAAGAGAGCACCGGTAACACCGGTAACACCTTCCCTGGTGCCAGTGTCACCCACGTTGTCAGGCCATTTTAGTCCAAGCAATCCCTGCTTCAATCACTGTGAAAGACACCTGTACTCTATTCCAATTACTCAAGCATGCCAGCAAGTGCTTGCAGCTGATAGAAGGGTTGCCACCACATCTGATATATCCGATCTGTCGATCATCACCAGTGCGACTCAGCCGCATCCTCCAGAAGCTACCTAGCAGCTTCCACGTACCAGCCATCCGAGCGGCCTTTCCATCCATCTCCGACACCCTGTCCTTCACTCTGGACGGGTCAAACGACGACCTGTGGCCCTTTCCGATGCTCCTCCAGTCAGCCATACACGCCTGCGGCACATTCAGCCACCTTACCCACCTCTCCTTGAGCCTGCAGTACGCCTGCTGTGCCCTTGCCCCCCCCCACTGCCCTCGCACCATAGAGCTCTTAACGTCATCCCTCTCCTCGCTTTCCAACCTCTGTAGCCTGTCCCTCACCCTGCCAGACTTGCAGTCCACACCAGAAAACCCCATCCCCAGTTTCTTGCAGTCCTGCCTCCCCACCCTCAGCCACCTCTGCAACCTTGCGCTGCACACCTGTGTGGGACACAGCACCGCCTCAGCCATCGCATCCATCATCCCGTACCTCCCCAGACTGCACTCTCTCACCCTTCGAAGCATGCAAGAGCACGACCTCACCCTGCTATATGCCAAGGTGAGCACCTACTGAGCTCCATGCAACCCAGGCCAGACTCAAATGCTCTATAAAACCCCCCGCGAGAAGCCTGGATATGTTTTACCACTCTCGACCATTGTAGCTATCTCAGCAAAGTTTGTAGGCTAAGATAGGAAGAGGAACTCAACAGTTGTTCCTGCATTGGTCTGGTCCGACTACTTTTTGTATGAGTGCTACTGTGACCACATGTTTGACACCACTTTGAATCTCTACAAGCGAGGAACTCCCCAGGTTCTTCGCTGGGTAGTGCAGTCTCAGTCTCAGTCACCAAAGATCAACTCTCTGATACTGTCAATGCCCAATTTGTCGAAGCTTGAAGGGCACCCATGAACAGGTTGGACCCGCTGGGAATTTCAACAACTCCGAAGGACTTGATGAAGTTTTGTACGGCAATTTGTGACATTGAAGCCGCTGAACAGTTAGAGATCCTTAGAGGTTCGAGTCATCGGGCTTCGAAAAATCGAGCGTTGACTGTGCATGGAGGTCAACTGCAGAAATTGTTGCTCATGTGTGTATTATTCATTTTGTGCATGGCGTCGTAGAAAGAGAACGAAAGTTTTGCTTAGTATTGTTGTACTCGTAAACTTTCTACGCTTTGATTTGAACAATATTACCTCCCGATGTAGGGCGAAATTAGCCGGGGTGAAACCCAGTGTTTTGGCCTTGTACATACAATTGTTGGGAGTAGATCTAAGGATCTGCATTACTGGTTGCCAGGGGCAGGCTGTTAAACCAATGGGTAAGCTGGGTAAGCTGTAGGTGTGTAGAGCTGAATAACTGAGACTTGGGAATACCAGGGTAATCCAAGATAGTAGAAGACTTCAGGAGTCCCCGTCTATCCCCGTGGCACTCCCTTATGAGTCTGCGTGACTCATAAGGGAGCCGACATACTCCGACCCACGGCCAGGCCTAGCCGTCATTATGGCAGCTAGGCCCCCTGGTGACCACTCATGCAGATCACGAAGATCTGCCCTCGATATCTCGGCCTCTATCCGTATACTTATCTACCGTTGTTCGAATACACTTGTGCTTGTCGATGAGTGTATTATAATTAGTGCACAGGACGTAACAGCTCAGGCCAGCGTAAGATTCAGTGCAAACACTAGCAGAACTCGTGCGGAAAGGAGGCTCCGGAGCGTACTGGCCTGCGAAGCAATGCCCGTTCTTCTGGGCGCTGAATATCCACTGGGAGATGGTCAGCTTCGCTTCGTTGGTGTCAGAGGCGTCGAGGATGGACGGGACTTCGCTGATCCATGACCCGGTGGACAAGAGAGATAAATTGGCGTAGGGCAGTGGCCGGGGGGCAGAATGGGGGCGCCCCGGTCGGCCGAGGCCCCTGGTGGGAGAGGCGGTGTCCTCGGGCTTGCTGCTAGCCAGGGAGGTGAGGGCGGGGTAGGAGGAGGAGCTGGTCAGGCAAACGGTGGCTGGGGCGGTGTGAATCGGCTTGGGGGGGGGAGCCCCGCTGGACGAGTGTGATGTGCTCGGTGCTGAGCTAGGCTGCAGGGAGTGCGGCTGAAGCGTCGGCGCTTGGCCGGATGTGATAGTGTTGGGGGTGGCCGGGGACTGCGGCAGTGTTGCAGGACTCGCCGAGCTCCGCATTGTGTCGGCTTGGTTTTCCACTGATACTGTTTCCAGTGTTTCGCCGAGGGACAACAGGAGGACTGGCGGCGTCATTCGAACCTGGCCGTGGGGCGGCAGCCTGGCTTGCAGAGAGTCTTGAGACACTGGCGGAGACGCCTTCAACTGGACGGTGTGGCACACGAGGTGATTAAACAGCAGCGGATGCTACAGTGACTACAGTTTTTCACCGCAGAATTATTGGACGCGTTGATTAATTGCATGCATACAATTCGTTATGAGAAGCGACTGATCATCTTTCGGGAGCAATCATCGAAATTGCATCTGTGGCAAGGATTGGAGAGTGAAAACAGCAACACAAACTATGGTCGTGTGCTTTGCGACAACAAAGTTTACAAAGGTATCTAGAAAACACTGTACTTGTGGGGTTGGAGAAGGTGCCCCAGGAAAGCGAGGAGCTGTGAGCTTTTCTGCTTGTGTGCACACTAAAGCGTACTCTTGTATCTGTACCGATACGAGCGACTCTGGATCTCAAATTTCTTCCTTAGAAGTGCGTATTGCAGCGGTGTATCTATGGCTCATGATAATTCAGTTCAACTAATATCTGCTGTTTGCAAGAGCTGGGAGAGGCATACCTGAGTCCCTGTTGCCCAGGGAGTGCCAGGGCCTGTGTGGATGGGAGCGACTCTCCCTCCGGCCGCAGGGTCAAGGTCAAGAAGGCTGTGCTCTCCAGTAGGGGCGTCCTGGCCCCTGCTGCTACTGTCCGGAGGGGAACTGAACTGCGTAATCGATTCTTCGGGCCTCTGGGGGTGGCGAGCATCGCTGGGGTCACCGTGGGAGGCCGTCATGCTGCCTTGCAGAGACCTGGTGTGAGTCAACCCACATTCCTCGGATTCTTGAACGGTGGACATGTAAGAACCGTCCTGAATGGCAGAGTGGACGATGTTGATGTCCAGGATGGACCGCAGCGTTGACAGCTCTTCAGACAGCTTGCACAGCCCCCCCGAGGACGTCATATTGGGGCTAGTCCGCATAGGAGGGGGCCCTCCAGCCGGGGGACATTCGGCAGGACTGGTGCTGCGTTTCGGCCTCCCCAAGGCTTCGGGAGTGACCTGCTCGTGCATGGGCGGGAAAATGGGCAGCGGCTCGCTGGGATGCAGCGAGCAGCTTCCACTTGTTTCGACTGCAGGCGGTGTACTGTTTATTTGGTCACCATTCACCACCACCAACATTTGAGTGTAGGCTGCGGGTGTGGGAGTGCGCACCGGCGGAGGCCGAATTGTGGGGGGGGGATCCGTACAGGGAGAGGGAGCACTGAGTGATGCTGTCATCGGTGCGGGTGCAGGGGCTGGGGTTCTGGGTAGCGTCGAGGGCAGCTGTGGATGAGGTTGTTGCTGCGGAGGTGGTAGGGTGGGAGGTGTGGCAGCTGGGGAGGCCGGCTGTGATACTGTCGTAGACAAGCGCGGAGCGGGCGGGGGAGATGGTTGAGTCCAGGGGCTGTGCAGGAGTTGGGGGCTGGCGGAGAGGCGGCGGGGAGATGCCTAGTGACATTGTCTGGGTACTGTCGCCCTTACCGGAGTCACTTGCGGACGCCAGTTTTGCGCGCATGGTGGGCCGGGGGCCTTCCAGGGGCGCTGTTCCGGATCCGGAATGTTCCGGGCCTGCAGGCTCCGGCATCGGCGGCAGGCTGGTGGAGCTGGTGGCTCTTTTTAGTGCCCTGGCCGGTTTAGGCAAGCTCTGGATGCGCACCAAGCCTGCATAAGCAGGAGCAACTGAACGTCTCAGTGCATGTTCAAACTCAGTACCTTTGTTCCTCCGCTGCTGTGTGGCTGAATTGAACATTCACGCGGCAGGGGTTAGGGTTGGGGGTCGGGAACACACCTGTGGACACAATGCCGCCCTTGGTTTGCCGCCGAGAGAAGGAGGAGGAAGGCAGGAATGAGTTGGACTCTGTCAGGGCAGACGGCGTGTCAGAGGTGGCGCATGAGGGGTTGAGGCTGGAGGCACGCTGGGTGGGGGTCAGGGTTCGAGGGTCAGCCCCGGCGGTGGTGGGGGTGGTGTCTGCGGACCACTCTGTGAGGTTGCCGTGAGCGGAAGTGGGGTAGAAGGCTTGCTCAGAGGAGTCGGAGGCGCCGCACTTCGACGAGCTGGATGTCAGGTGGTGGGAGAGGTCTCGGAGGGGTGGGGCGAGCCCGGAGTGGCTGAAGTGGCCTGGCTGACACCCGGCTTGGTCGTAGTGGGCCCTGGGTGGCTGAGCGGTACTTGGTAGGCTTGTGGTTCGCCGCGGCAGTAACGCGGTGTGGTAGCCTGGGTTGGGGGGCAGCTGGGGGGAGGACACCGCTTCCCGGATGTGGCTGCCGTGGGCGCCAAACGGCATGCTTGTAGAGGTCCTGGAGCCATCCAGTGGCTGTGAACGGTGCAGCAGGTTGATTTTTGTATTCCCAGGCTGGTGGATTGGGCCAGGGTGGGCTGCCACTGGAGGCATGTAGCCACTGACGCTTGTTTTTGTGTCCGGCGGTGTCCACAGCCGCTGGTGGAAGGGGTTGCCTCCCGGGCTCGGAGCCTTGGCAGCTCGATTGCGGACCTGTATGCATGGGCTCCATGCATTCACAAACTTTCAGCCCCGCCGCGCGCGACGAAACTGCCACGTGCAAGAGCGATCGACGACTCGCGATACGCACTGATGAGAAAGGCATCGCGCTTTGTACACGTGCCGCAACTGCAGGTAAAGTCCGCTTCTTTGCCTCAGCATCTATTCGCGCAAAGGTACGAGCTGAATACCGTCGCAAGGATGCCGACGAAAGATTGCGCACGCGTTCACTGGGTTACCAATTGCTAAACTACTCGAGTTAGTTGCTTTTCGCCTCAACCAACGCGTGACAAAAAGCCGGAACAGGGAAAGCAAGTTTGCGGAAGGGAAGCTTGAAAGCAGCTGCACACTCACACCATGCAAGATCTAACCAGCTTCGTTAACCGCAAGGAGCCACATCCAGCCACCCTGACCTGGGCGACTTCTGATTGCATTCTGGTTCCTAGTTTCTGGACACTCACGAAAGAGTGTCAGTTACGAGGCGCCTGCACCGAGCAAGTGCGTCGATATGCCTCAAGTGCACCGCGCTAGGCTCCGTTCGGGACCGCGCGCGGCCGCGCTGTCGATTTGGGGAATCCACAGCGCGCCCGTCGATGCAGCGTTACGAAAATCGTCACGCATTCAGCGCTTCGTTGCGCAATCCAATCCATCGTAATGCGTCACATGGCAGCCGTAGCACAGGGTTCTGCCTGATGCAAGTTGAAGATACTATCTCAAGTATCCCTCGACGTATGAGGCACAGCAGGAGGTTACCTGGCGCCACAAGAACACGTGGTTGAAACTAACTGAGGCCGTGCGAGGAAGCCGGGCGCGCCGGTGCAGATTCTCTACAGTTACGGCATCCAATACCCTATCCGACAACCTTCAACCTCAACCAAAGGGTCAAAGCGAGGCCTCGCGAGGTAGCGTGATACATGCAGTTCGGTTTTGCTGCAGGGCCAAAACATGTCAAATTAAGTGGCTACGGTGCTACGTCTCTGGTGCACAAAACCACCGGCACGCGTTATTATACACCCGCTGCCGTAATACGAGTTCAGTTTTTCTCTTACCGCTGAATCGGAAGGGCGAGGGTGTAGATTAGACCAGGTTTTGGCGCCTTCCGCACCTTACGAACGCGTTGCGTGTGTTTTGGAAAGTCCATCTCTTCGAGACGCAGGTCGACCCGCCAACGTTGCCAGAATGGCGTAAAAAACGTGCAAAAAGATCGACCTACAATTGATCATACAGTACAAGATAACTAGATCTGATGGCGCGCTGAAACACATGATGTACACGCACGAAGAAGGCGCCAAATCGCCGTGCCGAGGATGGATGGATAGATTTGTCGAGTAAGCTTTGACACGGCGCGGACGCGGCGGTCCATGTTACGTGCGAACAGAGCACTGGACATGTGACTGTTTCGGAGGCCGTTCAATGCTAGGCGGCCCGTGGCTGGTATGTGTGCTAAGAGCAGTTCAGCAATGCATGGTCACGAGTTGATACTGCGTTGAACGCTTCGAATGAAGGCCTCCGGGGACTGAATAAAGTAAAACGATGGCGTGCATGCGGCATGTCTTGATTTTTCGCAAGATGAAATGCCCAGCCTCGGCACCTTTTGATCCGGCTACAAATTCCAGCTAAATCTAAATGCGCATGTCGGCATTTTGTACTGGTGGCGTTTTGTTTCCAAATCCCAAGTGACAGCGGCTTCACTGTCGTTCTGTAACCCTTAGGGCGTCCATAGGGTTGGTAACTAGGCCAATTTCGAACGCCCGTTTGCATGCATGACGAATCTAGAGACATTGCGGTTTCCCAGACCGTGTGGTGAAAGATCGCACCATGAGAGCTGAAGCATCGAGCGGATCTAGTGAGCCCTTGGAACGCTTTCGGCAGCTGCTGGACGCAACTAGCCAACAAACTAAGGCTACAAGCACCACTAACATGAGTAAGCTGGCCGACATGATGGCGATAACAGTAGGGGTCCAACACGAGTCCGAGCCTTCGGCGCTCCCGTCGCCAGTGTCTACAGGGGCTGCAGCGACAGTGAACAGCGATGGGCGAGCGAGTGGACGCAGAACGGGTGCAGGTAACCCGGAAACAGCGGCCTGGTCCTGCACAGGAGAGCCGTGAACAAATTCTGACTCACCAGATAGCTCTGAATTTTGGTACTCGATTCATGAGTTCCTATAGACCCCAGTTCTGTGTACATATGGTTTACACCAGGTGTACACAATCTAGTGCCTGAGCGTCGAACAGGGCTTCAAATCAGCGTGCTTGAACCGGTGTTCATGAGTTAATAAATGCAAAATCTTGATACAATACATCTTCATCTTGGCCTCTTGTGCCCTCAGAAGCGGTACCAAATACACTGACCGCGTCTGCCATGGTTGAACAAGTCCTGTTCGTACACTCAACCGCATCAGATTGATGAGAAAGAAAAGAGAAGCAAAGAAAATGTGCCGTTACGGCTATCTAGTCATTGAAATTGTTCGACAAAGCTAAACCTGGGCGTGAAGATTCAAAATCAACTCGTACATCGCACGGAGCTTGCACTCACGCAGCTGCTCCCTGCATTCGATGAAACACAATCCTGTTGCGAGGCTAGAGTGGCTAAGGCGGTGATATTCTAGTGAGCGAAACACAGGCAAGAACCGAAACCCGGTACGAGCAACGGTTGTTGCCAAAATTTTAGAAGAAATACTCCGACACATTCGTGAATGACAGTGATGTAAGCGCATTGTTGACATGAAATTTTGACGACAACGCAATGGTTGGGAGACGTTGAACACACAAACGTTGGGAGAGATTCACAACGACGTGGAAAAGCGTGGGGGCGGCGCACCTTAACAATGTCAAGAAACCACGCATCATCTTCGTTCAGAAAAGATGTCCCTTGAACTTCCTCCCACCTGATGCGCTGTTTTGCATTGGTAGTGTATGTGTACAGCTGAAGCCACCGTGGTTGTATCGCTTGCGCCATGGGTGAGTGCCACACCATGGGCACATCTCGCATATCACTATAAATGGCGCTTGCGGGTGAAGTTACGCTGATCTCGGCATTGACATGGTTCTTGGATGTCAAAAACGTGCAACCCTGGACCCAGGCTATAGACGGGTTCTCACCCACCAAACCCAAGTCTGGTCCACCGGCCCCTGCCTGAGAAACCGTCGACACTTGGTAAGCTTCGTTGTTTCGGAAGGCACAGGTATGAAGAGCAGCTGTGGTTCCACCAGACACTCGCAGTGCACTGTGGGCAGGGCTTCTGAAGTGTGCGAAAATAGTATCTGTAACACGCTGTAAGATCAACCTGGCTTCTGATGGGAACTGGATACAAGATCTACTCGCATCACACGCCGATATGTGTGCGCAAACGACAATCAGAAGGCAGTAACTGCGACTTTCTCGGTACAAGCCTGATAAATCAAGCCTAATCAGCGCTATCAATGAACACTGCAACATCTCACGGGCGCTGATGCACTTGCGTGAAAATCATTTCAAAGCTTTTCAATCCAGATGCGCACCTCGGGCATAAAGGCGACCGCCTGCGTAAATGTCAACAGCACGGCTGGCTCTCCTGTCTCCGGAGAGTACACTTGACGTGATGTAAAGATCTGATGAAGATGCAATGAGCGTGCTGTGAGTTATATTAGAAACTGGGACGACAGCCAGGTAAAGGTTGTGTAGCCACAGGGGCTGTGTAGTGCCGAACAGGTTGTCTGCTGCAGCGATGCGGCACTGACCAGGGGTTGTCAGTGGAGGGTCAAGTAAGGCTTCTGGCTCATTGGTACAGTTGCCCTACACAGAGCTCTAGTTGCCATAAGAGCAGGTACAGACCACAGTACTCAGTATGCAGCGGTAGGTACCGATGTCGAATCACGTTAGAGGAATGTGTGCACGTCAAAACGCAGTGGCGCACAGATGTCGAACAGGACAATTCTGTAAACTTGGCAGCAATGTTGTCTCGCAGCATTGTTTTGGCTGCAACCTTGCGCTTGGAGAGAGAATGAAAACCCCATTGTGCACTCGGTGCTCGAAACTGGGTCTATTATTAACGCACGCGCCCCTTAACAGCACGGTGCGTGATACGCGGAATTCATGAGGAAATTGTGTGCCATACTACATCTATATCATATGTGGTAGTACAATATGCGTGTTTCGTGAATATCTACCCAGCTGGACTCAATTTCACGGGATGCAGCGCGGCAGATTTGCCGAGACAACATCAATGTCACTGTTTAAACATCTAGCCTCATCGCGATGTAACTTGCCGTTTCACTGTGACACAGATGTCTTCAACGTGCAGTTCCAGGGAGCACACCCGAATGGATATGGTGCCTGATACAGAGAAGGTCAAGAATCGCCCTCTGCGCATTCCCTGACTGCGCAGCTTCACCTCCTCTTCCACCAGATCAAGATGTTTCGTCACAACAACGTGCTCAGCGGACGTATCCAGCGCATCTATAAACTCCTCAACAGTTGCGACAGTGACCACTAGACCACGAGCACCAACCAGACCTAACAGCCCCGATAGTAACCAGAGAGCTGCTATAATAGCATCTTTGCGTCTCATAACTGAGCGTGATTGTACGAATTCCGAGATCTATTCCTAAGGTTAGTTTACCAGTGTTCCACATGGTTTACAACATACCCAAATCTACACAATGTGCGATGCTTAATCCCAACTACACGTCAGATAGTAAAGGTGGGTGGGGAGAGTTCTATGATGCCATTGTTAGCAACCATGTGTTGGATTCGGTATGCGCCTGTTGATTCTTTCCGTGGAGCTGCTTGCAACCGCGGCGAACTGATGGGTGTACCTGCAACATTCGCGTTAGCACATTTCACACAGCGGAAAGTCGATGCCGTAATCCAATGCGGCAAGTCCTTGAACTCGCGACGCTTTGCGTCGGGATGCATGAACACATGGCAAGGGGCGAATCGTACACAGGCCTTGTAATCGTCACACTGACCACACTCTGCTGACTTATGTTGGGACCATGCCAGCCTTGATCCCTTCCTAATACTCTAAGGGTATGACTCAACGTTGCACCAAGGTTCTCGCTCATTGTTGCCAGTACCGGTTGGTTTAAACTTGCATACCTGCGGCAGGATAGACGCTAATCTGCGAGCTGCCATGGGATGATGTTCTGAGCACTGCATCTGTGTGTTACATTGCCAAATAGTGGAAAATGATCTAACCTTTTCGGGTTTAATTGGTTATTGATCTCCAATCTTGTCGTTTCTACTGGCTCATGGTTGCACTTCACCATACTCCATACATCGATGGTGGCGCGGCAAAGGATAAGTGGACGCAGCGCGGCAAAGGATTGTGATTAATGTGTAGAAATGTACAGTTGATTCAACTGCCTGTACTCTGGCATGATGCTAGCACTTGCTCTCGTTGCATTTGTACCAAGTGGCGCGGCAAAGGATAAGTGGCACAACATCACACGTATCTCAGATACTAACGTTGCACTGAGCCAGAGGTGATACAAATTACTGCTCCGGTTGCGAAAGTGCCTCTTCTGGAGCTAAACCTACTGTTCGTATGTTCAGTTCGGCTGACCTCCCAATCACGAGCACTTCATCTGTTCATGTAGAAACAAGTCTCAATAATCCACGTTGTTCAAGCTAAGGGACAACTGCAGAACACGTCCCCGTGCAAGCACTCAGCTTTCTTGTTTCTGTTTGTTTTCGCTTGGAAACCTGCACTGCTCAGGGAGTGTTGCAAAATTCTTAAAAACAAATTGATGCCTTCAACAGCCCTCAAGGCTCGTCTACAGTAAAAGGCATGTGTATCAGGCACGTCTTCGCGCTTCTTCTCACTAGGCCTGCATGCAACAATGAAAGTGATTCTTCAGTACAAAGAGATACAGTAACACTGCTAGCCATCTTATGCAGTAGGTTTTTGGAACATCCCTAGCAAATTTTGTGATGCAGCAGGGAGGAGATGGTGAACCGTTGAGAATATGCACGTCAAGAGTGTTCACTTTGGGGATGTCCCTAAATCTGCCGTCGTTGAGCATCTCTTGGGATACATCAATCTTGGTTTGAAGCCTCACTGTCCGTGAATCCGATCGAAGGATCTGGGGATTCAATTCGATGGTAACCATGTGCATGTGGACTTCACAGTCCCCCCCAGTCCAAGGGTGCACATGCATCGCACGGGGCCCGCGCGCTGGGGAAGATCCGAGTGTGGAATGACAATTGTAACACTCATTGACCACTATCACAAGAGATGTGTGCGGCATAATCAAAGTCAACAATCGACTGTACCCAACAAGGGAATAGCGCTTTGGTTCCTAACACAGAGCCACCATAGCTACGTGAGAGCGATCTCTCGAGGAGTAAGGTGTACTCCCGCGGAGACGGGTCCAAGGAGCCGAGAATGGGCATAGGCTCAGACACTACATCATACAAGCTATTGATCGCATCAAAGCTTTTCAAGAGCTTTAAACTACACTGATGAAAGGAATCAGAACTTCAAATTGTCTCTGCAGAAAACACCACATTCCACGACGTCCCCAAACGGACG
>JAULKQ010069723.1:0-21071 GCA_032356285.1 Smithsoniella earleae | reverse complement strand
CAAACGACATTCACTGCACAATACCTCGGCCTGCGATAAGGCACCACACTATAACTTGGCACGGTCAAGCAATCACTGTTACTGCATGCACTGCGCTTGCTGGAAAAGAAACACTAGCAACAGTTTGCGCTGCAGAATCAATACACTCTGCAGCACAGGGGTATTACGTTAGGCTGTAGTGCCATGAGTGGCTACCAGGGGCCTGGCAATAGGCCAGGCCTCTCTGTGTGTAAGATTTCGGGTTTGTGTCGGCTCCCTATTTAAAGGGAATGCCACTGGAGTTGTGCACAGATTGGAGCAATACTGATCTTCAGCTATTCGGGTTACACTGCGGTGGACATATATTGTAAGGAGTACTGGCTTATCTTGAACAGAGCCGTCATGTCTTTACAGCCGCATGCGCCCATTGGCATTTTTTTGAATTCCGCGAGCAATTCAATTATTGGTGTTCTCCAGCGCTTGCCTTAACAAACTGGGGGTGCGAGAAGACGGCGGAGGTTTGCACCCTGTGCTGCGTTCATGATAAAGCTGTTGTTCTGGTTGGGTGTGAAATGATTAAACTACAGTCTAACCCAGCCTCAGTTTGAAGGCACGAATGAATGAACATCATTTTTTGGCTGAGAGGCAGCAACCTTTGCAAATGGCATGTTATTGATGTGAAGTTTCCATTTTTTTGTTCACAATGCGGCCCTGATTTGGGGCATTCTGGCTTGGGGAGACTAGGACTAAATAGAGCACTATGAATAGACGGTTCTGTGTATGCTATCTGGTATCCAGGTGGCTGTGGGTGCTGTTGGCAATCAGACAGCTTGATTTTAACAGCCTGCAATAGCTGCATGGTCTCTGGAAAGTCCCAGGTACAATGATTAATGGTACCCAGTAAAGGTTTGATCGCCTGTAGACATGCACACGTTCATTTGCACCTGGTGTAAGTCATGCGGTCTCTATTGGCACAGAATAGATCTGCCGGTGCAAGAGCATTGTGTCAGGGAAGCAGTATGCTTACGAAGGCATGTTGAAACAATATTGGCAGCAGAACTTGCCACTGTCGGGTAGTTCTGATGCATCAGTTGTGCTGGTGCCCCCATCACAGTTATGACTTAAATTGAATGGACCAAGGGCTGCTAGATCTTGAAATACTGTTGCTGTATCTTGAAAACTTCAGCTTGTGTGTTTTTGGGGAGTGTTTCGGAGCAATTTTTGTTACGCTTGTGGGTTAGAATGCGACAACCCTCATTCTGCACTCAGATGTTCTTAGCTGTGGTGCAGATGTTGGTGTCCAATCCAGAGCCACCTATTTCAGCCTGCTGCCAAGCCTTAGTGGCGCATGCAATTCTTGTCTTGCACTTTTCTGGACCAAATTGTGTTTCCATGCTTTTTTTTTGCATACCCACCTGACAATGTGACACAAAGCTGGATATTTTCAATCTTATACAACAGCATGAGTGTGGCCACCAGTGCTACATTATAGTATTCATCGCTCGTAGGATAGCAGTCTATACTCCAGGTCATTTTAATGCCAAGTTGTAGCAACTGAACTATGTCAAGGAAAGGGAGTCTCTTCCTCTGGTGCCCCAGAAGTAACAAACTTCGAGTGAGCTTTCAAGCTGCCACAGCACTTCGCAGCCTTCCATCTCGTCATTTGTAGCATCACCCACCAGATCAGATGGAAGGGGCTGATCCATGCAGGTGCAAGGATGATGCCAGAATCACTGTTCTAGCAGCTGCCATGCCATCTGTGCCAGAGCTGAAGACGCTTGAGCTGATCGAGTGTAGTTTTGATTTCGGAGCTGCAAGGAACTTTCTATGGTTGCTGACACCTCTGACAAAGTTAGAAACGCTTAAGCTAAGTGGAATGTGTGACTGGTTGTTCCACTGCTCTAGATGGTCTATCTTCAACGCTGCTGCTACCCTTGATAACCTGAAGACTTTGGATCTCAGTGGAAACTCGTGGACGATGATCTCTGCCGTTTTCGTGCCGCTGCTAAAATCCAAATCGTTGCAGAAAATCTTGCTCCATGACAGCGTGGTGCTGGATGCAGTGCCTGAGGAGCTGCAGGGCAAAGTTGAGGGGAATAAGCAGGTTGTACAGCTGTGAACCGTGGACATCGTTGCTCTCAGTTTAGTTTGTGATGATTTCAGAACAAATGTTTCTCGCCCAGATAAACTTATGTACCTAGCTTGATTTGATCAATTGTTCTTGCTTTACTGTCAGTGGATTTTTTGTATCATGACTGAACGTATTTAAGCTGCACTTCCATGCCCCAGTAAGGTTGGCTTCCTCTGAGCAGTGTAGTCTTACTTTACAAACGACTTTTTCTAATGACACTGCACTTGCTCCAGACAGTATTGCTCTTCCCATGATAGACATCGCAGATCCTCAACTTATCCAACATTTCTAACGCATCATGATAACAGAAACCATAAAACCAGTGATCAAAGAAGTGTTATACATGCTTCGCCGCAATGCCTGAAGATTGCATACTCTGGAATACAAACTCGCATGGTCAACATCCTCGCTAATCCATTTTCTAGCATTCAAGTGACTACCACCTGTGCCACTACTCAAACGCTTGTATCAACAATAACACCTGCATCTCGAATGCGCTTCATATAGTCTGTGCCATGGGTCAGCAGCAACTGCCCCGGAGTGAACACTCCGCCTTGCCCAAGGCAGTTTGCAATCGAATCCCGATTTTCAAGGACCTCAAGTGCAGCCTCGGCTACAAATATGGGTGTTGCTATGTATCCAGGTTCTGGCCCCTGAATGTCTACAATCACCTGCAGAGGATTTGTACTTCTAGGTTGTCCTTTCTAAAATTCTCAGCACAGTGACACTCACAAATTGTACTGTGACACCACATAATGTAATACCAAGGGAGTCTGTTCTGTTTTAACGCCTTGGTTTTAAACAAGCGTAAATCATACTAAGTGCTGACACTGACTAATTTCAGTATCTCAGGCTTGTTGCATGCTCCCTCGTGGGCATCAACAGGCCATATAAACTGTAGTAGCCAACAATTTTGAAGCCTCAAACTGCATGCAAGAGATCAACCGCTGACAAGTTGCAAGTACTCAAGTGATGTCCCATGAATTTGCTTCATGGTCAGGGACAACAGTTGAAGTAGATGCATCCTTTTCCTAGCTTTGCAGACAGTAAGAGCAGGTTTGCAGTCAGCCGTTGAGTAGCCACATGAGCATTACCCCAAGCTCATGCAGCTCTCACAGACCCCATGTTGCAAACTATGTAGAGAAATCAGGACAACTTCTCCTACATCTACAGAGGGGTTCCTGGGGGACAAAAATCCGGTCAAATACCCTTCGTTGGAAGGGAAAGGGGTAAGCAAATGAACGAACCTGGGGCTGCGGATCTGGCAAAGGCGGCTCTTCCGGCGTAGGGAAGCCGAAGTGGACCATCCTGAACGATGTAGAGTCCATCTGCTGCTGCGAGGGGCCGGCGTGGGTGAAGCAGCCGCACGTGAAGAAGGCCGGGAATCTCATCACCAGAGCAGCACCCGCTGCACACTTGCACGCCAGCTGTACCAGCCCCCCGAACAGCGAGAACATCCACAAATTCCACCGGCTCCGAATGATGAACGAAGCAGAATAGTGCGCTACAGGCAGCCCCATTGCCTGCCGGGCCGACATCGACCGCCGAACCACAGAAGCGTCTGAGCCTGTACACCAGCACACCCGTAAGCAGGGCAGACTAGTTCACCAGTGTTCACCTGTTCACAATCTACAGGCTTCTCACCCTCAACCGGGCACCAGCCACCCACACTCTGCATCTCTGAATCTGCAGAGGCAAACAACAAGTATACAGCAAACCCAGGAACCTGCCAGGTTCACCAACCAAAACACTGAGTTGTCCACAGCACAGCATTGTCTGTGTTTTGGAATGATTTCGGGCTTCCATCACTGCGAACAGAAGTAGCTGCCCGCAGAGCAACACTGCAACAAAACTTGGCTGTACGTGTGCTCTACAGATGAGGGGATTGCCAATGATTGGGCTACTACTGCCACTGGTCTTCAGCTATAACACAAAGAGCCCCACAGATTCTGAACCTCAGCCAATTTGCAGTACTAGTTGCTTGCGAATCGCTGGTGCCACACTAGGGGGCACCAGGTCGACTATTTCATCATGTTAGTGCAAAACAGTGCAAAAATGTTCGAATGTACTGGGAAGGCGTGCGAAGACATCACCGCCCCTGCCAGTGTCCATAACGTGTTATTTTCAGTAATGCCAGGCTGCTCTGTTTGAACTTTTGGGCTCGCACAAACTTATACCCTTCTATAGGGCCTTCTCAATTCAAAGGAGTACCCCTAGCCCAACGAACACGGCCTTGTCGCAGCAATGCAATACAATACCATACATTACTCTTTGCGCTCGACTGAAAACGGATGTCCAACCACTTCATCATCCATTCGTCCAGTAAGCACCAGGAAACCATTCCAATCTTGACCAATGGCATTCCAGATGTCACATACCACACTACGGCAACAGTCACTCTCAAACCCATCACGTAGACGCTCTGAGAACACTTGATAGCTGAAAACTTTCTACCAGGATTACCAATGTTACATACATCAACAAGCATGAATGATCTATCTCTGCATGAACGTAGATTCAGCTCTCGTAGAGGCTTGGCGCAGATGTCCTGTATGAGAGCGGACTAATGCCATAGGACTCCATCATTCTTCTGTACCAGGCCGCATCACAGGCCATCGAAGTCCCAACTTAGTCGATGAGTAGCTTCTGCTAAATCAAGGTATGATCCCTAAATTTCTGCTGTGGAGAAATCCCCCATGTTTGCGGCTTGACATTGATTGCTGCCTAGTGGCGAGGATACTTGTATACTCGCCCTATGTTGCTCAATATTTTTTCTTTTTTTTTGGGAATATTTTGCGGGAGACATATTTCACAACACAAAGAAGCACATACGCGGTGGTTTGAGACTTGTAGCCCTAAGGGGGGATCCACACTAGGAAAGGAAAACGCGTTGACATTTCTCATGAGCTCTCATTCTCGTGACAAACTAAATGATGGGTATCAAGCTCTGCTAGCAGTTGCTTGTTCACCTTGAAACGAATTTGCCAACAAATAAGTGAGAAGTTTTGAGCTCATGCGTGCTCATAGGGCTACTGGGTCGTTATTCAGCTTGTTCAAATACAAAAACAGAATCTTTGAGATCAACTCCCAATTCGAAAATCACACAGCCTCTGTGCAAGCATGTAGACCGGCTAACAAAATTTACATGTGTTTTTTCAGCCACAGACAGGTCACTTCTCGGCACGTTCGCCCGGAATACTATTCTTGTTGAAGTGTTTTTAACCGGGTTTCGAGCTCGAAAGCCAAGGTGAATCGAAGGCTGACATAGAGCGGGCTCGGGCCTCTGGCTAGGAGAACTAATACCCAAATACCAAAGGCCTGGAATGACTACTGCACAAGGTATATCAATGACTGGTACTAAAGCAACAACTAGGGCAATGGTATAATCCCACACCTTGGGATCAGAGCCTTCCGGAACACTGTTCGTATCAGCCCACCTCCGGGAATTACTCCGATACTTTGGTACGCTTGTTAAAGATAAGGACGCAGGACGCTCCTTGCACATCAGATCCTGAGTCTAGCACTCTATTTGAGAGTGTGGACAACGAGTGAGAAACGCAGACATCGCATTCGAGCGCTAATGCGCTATAACTCACAGTGCTTCGATGAGAATGCTGCAAAGGTTCGTAGGCACGCGACGAGTGGACCCTTGCTTCGCTCGGATAAAAGCTTTGATCAAACCAGTTCTCTGGATGGCGCAACGTTTTCGAGTGGTGCTGGAAGCCGATGCAAGTGTGAGAAGAACTGCAGTGCGAAGGCGTACCTGGGAACGGCATGCACCAGCCCTTGAAGCGATCGCTGAACTTACAAGGAGGTGGTCTAGTTGGCTTTGGGCCTTCGATCACCGGTGCAGGGTTCAATCCTGCAGCTTTGGCTTCTGCCCTGATCCTTTTCAGCGTGCTGATATTCCGCATGCCATGAATTGCGCTTTCCCTGGATGCCAGCTGTCTTAAACGGAAGGTACTTGTAGCTATAACATGTTGAGAAGAGTGACAGGGATCCTATGAGAACGCACAATGTTGTAGCGTGAATTGCAACGCCTCTCGGCCCGCAGTCGAATGACAGGTAAGAATCCACTTTGTAGGGCGTCAAGCCCTTCTCCGCAAGAGCAGTTGTGGCCAGTATGGCGCCAATATCTACATCGTACAAGTACTGAGCTATCTACTTGTGCTCTCGATGATGCACGTGTCAGTTTCCGAGGGCTTGAATTGCGTACCAGCTGGAATGCTGTCGAAACCCGCAGCGCTAGTTATGAAACAAGATGATTCTCGCGCAGAATCGCCATACTTCAGCTGCATGCGCTCCATGAACTCTGCGCAACACAATGTCAGTCTTCCACTAGCTGCAGCTTGAATACCGCACTTGATTGATGAACCCTCCAGTGCGATACGTAGTCAAGATAGGGCACCAATCACTGTCATCTTAGCATTCGAGTGTTTCTCGTAGGCGAAGAAAGCACTAGATACAAATCTGTGCATGTAATTTATGCTAGCTTGTTGTTGACAGGGATAATAAAAATCAGGATGAAAGTGAAAACAGTTAGAATATGCCCCGAGCAAGCCTCACTAAGAGATGATGCTACCTTTGCATCTACGATCATTCTGTGCCGCTATCGCTCGATAGGCGAGCCATTCTCAACAATGATTATTTCCTCGTATGACATTATGGGGTCGTACACTGTGGCCGGATATGGGTGTTGAGGGCTGGGTTAGCTAGAACGGCCTACTCATTCTCCGCGCTATTAGGGCAACTCTCTGCTTACAGCCTATTATTACTTACGTACGAACATAGGTATTACAGTCTGTAATTCTTCTCGTAACTTCTTTAGTCTGGCGTTATTGCGCTCCAGATGGCTTGTGTTACAATCAATCTCAGCTGGGGTTGACGAAGCACTAACATGATAGAGTCATACCAGGCTCCCCAGTGACATCCAAGTAGTCTGTGCCCGCAAGAACACAGGCTTGAACAACTGCTTCCCCATGGAAACGAAACGGACCGACACAGTTGACGACCATCTTCGACCTCGCAGCCATGGACAACAACGTGCCCGGAACACTGACATCAATTCCATCCAGTATTGTGTATGAAGGATGCCCAAATTCCTCAAGTGCAGAACATAACTTGTTCCGGTTACGTCCAGCGATGGCAATCTTCCTGAAGACAAGGCGCACAAGCTCACATCATGTACTAAACCAACATTTACTATAACAAAGCAGGTCGCAGTCGTCTGAACATCGCTTAAAACCTGATGAACACTGGCATAGACTTGCACGCACTTCTTTGCTGCAACCTTGGTGCAAAAATACTTTACTACCCTTGCACCCGTGAAACCAGATGCACCGAACACGACAATGTCAAACTCCTTCACGGTCCCAGCTACAGCATCTGCTCCATTATTTGACTGCTCGGAACAATCCATCGGAATAACGAACTGTCAACACAGCAACTCAATATACCATCCCGGGATACGATAGGGGAAGGAGTGCTGTGAGCATGACCCGTAGACAATAACCGTTGGCAAGCGGAATTGGAGCTTTTTTAATTGCTGCCAAGCCCTGCTATATCGATTCTGTTTACGGTACGAGCATGATTTCTCTCAGTTTACGAAAATGCGCGAAATGACACCGGAACTGGGCTCACATGTACATCTGGCTAAATTTTCACTTTGTCTCAGCACGTTTAAAACGGCGTTGTGCAGTAGTGGTCATAGAACATATATAAACAAACTGAGTTGTCTTCCGAGTACGCTAAGAGTCCACTTAGGTATCAACGAGCCAGTGTTCTGTGGGGAGGGCACAATCCAGCATCTTACACAAAAAAAAAAAAAATTAAACCCAGATATCTCGCCATGGCTTTCGATAGCAAAAATCAAGAGGTCATGTACAGTAGTGTGGGAATTGATGAACACTGTCGCTGCCAACCCGTTCTTGTCACGCTTTCTCCCATTCCTCCTTTCCCGACGACATATCAGAAAACATAGTGGGTTGTCTAAGGCGATGTTTCGCAGACTTGATGCATAGGATTGCTATGCGATTTATGTAGGTGAGTGCTGATCACACACCACCTATCGACCGTCAGGGGCCACAAATGCGACATTTCAACCCCGCTTCTCTGTTTTTTGTTCTAAAGCAATTATTTAAGTATAAATCATGAAAAGACTCCGCCTTCTCATTTGGTGTGGAAGAATCTCGTTGTTCTTCCAAGGAGTCGCTCGGGTGCTTATTATTTCATCGACAATTAGGCAGGTAGATTGTGATGACCATCAATGACATCCTGAATGTGGACGTCTCAGTGGTGCATCCAGCCAGTGCCACCCTGAGAAGTGCAGCAAGCAAGAAAGCAGGTTCGGCAGCCGAGAGAAGGGGTGCAGAAAAGCAAAGAATGCATGCAAGAAGAGGGGACGAGGGGTACAGGTTCATTCCATTTAGTGTTGAGACGTATGGGAGGTTGGGGGCACCACCTGATAGGTTTCTAAGGGAACATGTCAAAAGCAGTGTTAGTGAGATGCAGGTATAAGAGATTAGTGTCTCGCTCGTCAAGGGCAATGGATACATGATTCAGTGCTATGTCGTATCACTAGCAAGAAGTATAGGGCGTGGCTTCCAACAAGGAGCGCATGTCCCCTCTTGTGATCAATACGTAGACATTTACAGTTGAGTCAACTGTCTGTACTCTGGTACGATGCTAGCATTTGCTTTAATTGCATTTGTAAAATTAGGCAGGTAGAGATCTAACTAAGAGGGAGTTATTGGTAACTCATTTCATGGAGCTTGAGTAAAGTATGGTGAGGCATGTACAGGAATGTTCTCTCGCAGTGCAGTTGTAATTCTCTGTATGCCCTCTATAAAATCTCCTTTTGAAAAGCTTCCTGTCCTTGCTGTTACATCGCCAATTCCCCCAATACCCGCATACCTGGAATTCCTATCCTGCTGAAGGTTTCTATCGAGAAAGGAATGAACTGGAATCCTTGGCAGCCCACTTCCTGATACTATGCGAGCTTCTCCATGTCGCCGTGGACTGCTGTGCCCCCTGGTCGTTGTACTTGATGCTGACCTAGCTTCTTAAAGTGTCTTTCTCGCAGCTAGAAAGCTGGTAGAGATATTGATTCCAGAACTCCAGTGTTCTAGAAAAGAACACGCCCCAATTTGCATTTAGCTTATGTTTGGCAGTTTCCAATGCTGATAGTATGAATAAGGGCGAAGTAATACATCCAGAGATGAAAATCACAATTTCTCGGCAGACACAACAGAGTTCGCTCTTTTGAGCACGCAACAAATTAAGTCCATCTGAAAGGACCTGAATCATCACACTGATTGTATCTGACGTTGAAGAGAGAGGTAATATTGAGCAAGTAAAGCCTCTGTCAACGTTGCTCATTCCCCGTCTCACTTAGCTTGTCACCAAACAATTTCTGATAAATCTTCAGCCCCCGAAATGTGCAGGAAGCACCCAACCTCCCTGGGCCTAATTTAGGTACAAGTAAGCGTGAATTTTACCTCCAAAATTGTGGACAGATGCTCGATGATTCACTTCTAGCTCTGGTGAGTATAACTTGGAATCAGAGCAGCGGTGGTACAACATTGAAGAAGAATAAGCAACCTAGACTTTAGGAGAGAGCACAAGTGAGGATGCTGCTGATTCTGCATCACAATTATGATTAACAAGAGTGAGGTCATAGCTCTGCCCATGTGTAACATCAGAACCGAGCTCTTTGCGGACTCATGTTGAGAGTGCGTGTGAGGTCACTCAAGAGTACAGTGTATAACTGACAACGTGAGATCTGTAGACAATCAAATCCGAAAGGGTTGGGCGCTTTTCCAACACATCAGTATTACAGTTGATTGCAGCTTATAGTTATTAATTTCCCAGTGTCTGACTCTTTGCACATGTAAAACCGAAGGGGGGACCACCCCGGATGGCATCATCGGCCGCTGAACTGGAACAGAAGAAGCTAACCGGGCATGGGAAAAGGCGCTAGTTAATAATTTTGGTGCAGAAAGATCTGGTCAAGTGACTGTGCCAGTTGATTAATTCATCAGAAATCTTGCAAAATCGACTTGGCTATGTGTTGGAGAGAGCTAAAAAACGGGCTTGAATGGGTCACATTCGCGAAAACGTACATCAGTACAACACATCTGTTGTTACATCGATCAGTGCAAGAAGTCTGTTTTATCAAGCCTGGACAATGGTATACTATCCACAGCTCATTCAAATGTGACATGGTTTTCGACGACCAAGTTGCTATCCTCGTTCCACTCACCCCTCCAGGCAAGGTATTCTTGCTCCCGCATGTGAAAGTTTCGCAGCTATGTAATTCTGTTAATTTTACAGCCCAAACTACTTGGTATAGATCCACACAGGACTCTATACATTATTATTACTTTTCCTTTGCCTGCCGCTGTAATTATGATGTACGAGTCAGCTCGGGGAAAGAAAGTGTAGAAATCGAGTGCATCGACCGCTAAGACGAGTAACATCGGGTTTGATTTTGTCTGCACGTGTGCAGACATCGTTTTTCTGGTCTTTTTATCTTCGGATCGAGCAACTTCGGCTGTATCGTTGAAACAGATATTCGATGTCTAAGGATAGAAGCTGTTGATCTGTTCATTCACATTTCGAAATCGGACAACAAAGATCTCCGCTCTCCAAAGTACAGGGTGGTGGAAAAGCGCCAAACCCTTTCGGATTTAATTGTCTGAGGTCTTACGTCGTCGGTTATATAGTGTACTCTTGAGTGACCTCGCACGCACTCTCAACACTACTGCTCTTGAATCAGTAAGACCTGCCGTCACATGTGTCGCATGCGGCTTCACATCCTCATGTAAATTGCTCACGCAGGTTTCGTGCATCTCGAGCACAGAAGCAGCAGCAAAGGTCAATCGTGCCAGCCTGTAACGTTCAGGTTGTGCAATCTCCACAGATGCCCAGCATATGCCAGATGTTTAGCTGTATGCGCCACACGTGACGGCAGATTTGACTGATACAGAAACGGATCAGTGCAATGTGTATAACTTCTTTAAAAGCACCAATTACTCTGTGTCATGATTGCCTCCGCGTCACTAACGTTACAGATGCAATTAAAGCATATTCAGGCATGACACCGCTATTATTGTAGTCGACTGAACCAATGTAAAACCAGAATCACCCACAGGACTGAACTTCAGCTCCTTGTTGAAACCCATGCCCAATATTCCTAGCCATAGACCCAATATACCGTTGGAAAATGAACCTATTGCCGCAAATCAAGGACACACTAATCTCTTTGTACACAAATCGCCGCTTTAGAAATATCCCTGCTAGAACTGGCACACTGTGCTAATTCTAACAAATCGGTCAGCAGACCTACTTAATCTACCGTAAGTCTAAAAGCTAAATGGAACAAACCTATATCCCTCATCTCCCCTTCCTGCATGCTTCCAACGCTTGAGCTCATCCTCTGCTCTGCAGCGGACCCTGGTAGCTCGCTGGCTGCACTCTGCTCTGCAACGCCTGCTGGATGGACTACTGAAACATCAACATTGACGATGTCAGTGAGTGTTATTACCAGGATGTCACCTCTGCTCTCCTACCCTGCTTCTCCTGGCTGGATGCCGGTTAAATGCCAGTTTTTGGGTTCCAGTACCGTGTCCAGTCCAGCCTTCTGGCAGCCTCTGCGTCACCATCGATGTAACACACTGGTACAGAAACGGTCATGCGCTTGGAGTCTGGTGGTGCCAGCTTGGTTCACCTGCAAATCTGGAGCATGGGTTCCAGCAACAAGAGCATGTCCTCTCTTGTCATTCATTAGTGATATAAATCAGCCAGAGTCTAGAAAGATCTTGGCATCGTTGCATGTGCTAACGTGATATAAGAGTTTCGATTGTTCTGGAGAACTCTAGGTACGGGAAGTCTCTAGATTCTTGTGCACTGTCGTAGGCGATGATAAAGGTTGAATAGTCAACATATGTAAGAGCAATGTGTGCGTGCAGAAAGCAGGACCTTGTCAGTTTTGATCCTCGTGTAACAACAAATAATTTCAACAATTAGAACGTTTTAGTTCAGTCAACTGCCTGTGCTGGGGCCACCTGTTGCCACCAGAAATCATTTCAGCTTGTTATGAAGGCAGATTGTTGTGGTCTGAAGCCATTAATGTGCTTTTCGACTACTAAATCTGTTATCCTCGTAGGATCATGATTCTGACACCGCTGCAAGTGTAGCACTGCTGTGTCAGTAGCAATTATAGTTATAGCGGAATCCATGATTAAGTCCCCGCCGAACGGCTTTAGATACACAGAATCCACAACCATTCTCTGACGGATACCTGTGGAGCTATTTTACTCAGAAGTGGAGAATTAATTAATGCCACGATGGCGCATGCATGTGCTGCATGCTGGCTTCGCGTGAACCCGGGTTCCTACAATCGGGGGGTCTTGCAGGAAACTATACCGTGGCACATAAACACAAGTGGGTCTAGAACGAATAAAAAACTTGTGGAAGGCTACGGTATTACAGCATACACTTCTATCAACTCCTGTTCAAGAAGTTAGGATGCTTGAATTTAGGAAGCATAGGTTTGCATTAAGCGGACTGCATTAGGCATATGTGGATGATTGGAGAGACTTGAGGACCATGTGAGGAGCTCTTCTGGAAAGGTCTGTTCGTGTGTGAGGTTTGATATTGGTTTGATTCAGATTGGCGTGTCCAGGCGTGCCTGGAGTATAAATAGTGTGTGTTCGGGCCAGCGCAGTAGCACAGTGTTTCAACACATTCACACTGCATTGCTGAGGTTAATATTGCTCTGCTGATTCTGTTCTATGGTCGCTCACCGGTATTCCGGGGCTCAAGGGTGTTGATAATGTCTTGACGGAAAGTTTTGATTAAATAGTGCAAAGTCTTCAAATTTTTCCCTGTTACCCGCATTGCGGTCATGTGAATGGCAGGATCTGAACAAAAGTTTCAGCAGTGTCTATCACCACACAGGGCCCTCTTCTGTACAGCACGTGTGTGCGTGCTACTCCGGACCTGCTTCTTGTCAACCAACAGAGAACACTTGGATTAATGGCTGGAACAGGTCACCAACAAAGTGCAATTGTACGAGGTCCTCTCTTGCTCTGGAACGACCAGACACCATAACCTAGAGCTATCGGAATGTTGTGTAAAGAAAGTCAATGCGAAAGCGAACCCCATCCAGTTTGTCCCACATTCGAGAAGCATACTCGTCCACAAACAAGGCTAGTAACTGTGGATAAGTATAAGAAGTATTAACATGAAGGGGCAACCATGCATATTTGATAGATAAGACGCGGGCAGCTATTGAATGTTGCTTGATAGAATTGAGCTGTTTGAGAATGTAGATGGTGAAGCATTGAGGCACTGCTACAGGTTTAAAAGCAGGAGGGAAGATGTGGAAATCTGCTTGATTTCTCACATCAGTGGCATGCTAAATGAAAATCTTCGCCTTGATATTCAGCCCCAGGCATACTGCATTGAGATTTTGATGCTGAGTAGACAATGACTTGAACATCAATGTACTGGCTACCTAAATTTTGGTACTTGTAGGATCTAAGCAAGATAATGAAGTCACTCAGAAACCTGTTGTCTCAACATAGCCGCAATAAATCAACCCGCGGGCAAGTCTAGCCCCATCATCCTGTGGCACAATACCCGACAACAGACAGGTCAATGTGAGGCCCTTTACACAGCTAACAAGCAATAAGCATTTGGCAACTGTATGGTGATGACTGCTTTGTTTGCAGCTGCTGATGTACTAATCTCTTCATAGAACCTCTGTCATGCCCAGCACTTACTATGCACTGTCTTCGTCACTGCAATCCCAGCAGCAACTCCTGGAGCAATCACAGCTTCTCAATTCAACTTGTGCTGACAAAGTGGATGCCATCACAGCTTCTGTGCACATCCAGTCATATGTGGATGAAAACTGCCCCAAAGGAATTACTGTTGCTCGTCTCTGCAGTCTGGATGCAGCCCCCTTTGGTGCCATTCTTCCTCTCTGAAGCACAACCCACAGCTTCATACACTGATGAGTATGTTGCAAAATTGAAAAGTTTACAGGACTCAAACCCTGGATAAAAGAGGAGGAAGTACTGATGAAGTTAAGTTAGAGTGAGCAGCTTGGTACAAGGTTAATGTTCACGAATGGACAAATTGAATCTAGAGATTTAAATCAACTAGATGAAGTAGGGCAAGGAGGGTGGAACATCAAGGGTTGAAATAGGAAGATGACAATGAGGCAGGAACTGGATCTGGTCCAGCTGATAAAAGACAAGCCAAGGTGTATTTAGAGCCAAGAGGTTTGTCTTAAACATCCACTGGTATGGTGTCCTGTGCATTTATGAAGAATGCATCTGAGAAGTCAGTTCTGCTTACAGCAAGATAGGAAAGGTCATGTAAAAACTCTTGTTGCCCGTGTGCCACAACATTGTGGTGTCACTTCTGATTGTGGTTGGATCTGCCTGGAACTCGGGTGTTGTCAGATTGAACAGCGCAGAATTTTCTTGTAAGGCTTGGAATGAACAGTTTTGTTTGAATTCTGTGTCTGCACTGAATTTCGATGGATTTCGTTCATGTGGATGGAGTTGTTTGTGTTCACAAGCGCAGGATTTAGTGCTCAAGTCCTTGTCGAGCTGAATCAGTTTCACTGAAATAGTACTTCCACACACGCAAGACACTTTGAAGCTAACAGAATATCTGCACTGTCAGATACCAACCTTGCACCATCGTTCATGTTACAGATGCCAATCAGTTTTCCAAGAAACTGTTCGTAGGCCTCTGGTTTGTTGCGTTACCGGTAGCCTATGGAATCAGTCCAGGGACTCTCAGTTCACTCAGATAGTCCAGCCCTGAACATTTCGTAATGAACACTCTCGACGAGGTGTTCAATGTATGTCTTCATGCGCTGCCAAAGGAGGTTCCTTTGGCGAATAGTCCGCTCCCGGCAGTGAGTTCTGCTATGCTTCCTTAGTGAGCGCATTGCTGGAGCATCGTACATTTCCAAAACTAACGAGGGGAAATTTGAAGCTTTGATGGCCGCCACGACTGTATTCTCGACTTCTCCTTGGCCCTCGAACTGGAGCTGTACCTCCTTCTCCCTTGCTCTGCTCACCGTAGTTCGCCAAAGCCAGATAGCTTACACTGTCGTGCAATAATGGTCGTATGAATCCAAATGAGAATATGGGCAGGGTTTAAAGTAGCTCTTGCAACATATATTGACACTGACAACGACAACAATCTGTATCTACACTGTAGTGCGTGGCTGTCTCAGTGAAGTAGAATGTAACAACCACGAGCCACTGCATGCGTTGGCTGAAAATCAATATTCAACTCACTCCGAAACGGTTTGGCGTTTTTCCAATCTGTGTAGTATCCCGTGTTACTTAATTTGAGCGATTTCCACGAGTTTCCATGACATCGCTGGAATTGTGGAAGATATCTCAAACGATTCAAATGGAAGCCCTAAAGTGTCTCTGCCACACTAATGGTGCTCGTGCACGTTTAAGGGAATCCAGCCGAGTGCAAAGCATTTGCGTGCTTCACCTGGTTGATGTGTTCATCCAGGTTTGCATAATTCTATGCGTGGTTTAGATACCAAGTATTATCACGCATGAAGTTGTAAGCTCAACTGCCCCAGTCGTGGCGCAATATCTCGACAGTGGCGAGGTTCTGAACTGTAATTGTTTGGAATATCTCGGGTTGGCCCGTTTGCGAGACGGTCCCCCCTATGGGACACGTCCGATTAGTGTCAATTTACAGCCGCGTCACCTGTGAGTTGAAATATGTTATTTTAAAATTGAAGGTGAGTTTCTCCGCATGAATAGAGGATTAGTACAACTGTCCTCCAGATACATGACCTTAAAGTTAAAGACAGCTACCGTAGAAAGCAGTGTTGCTGATCGCACGCCAGTTAAAAAAACTATGGAATCATTCCGGCTATTTTCTGTGCTTTGTTCGGCATGAATTCGTTTCAAGTGCACAGACTGGTACGGAGAGGGGTGTCGTGCTCTGAGCTACGCTAGTCGAGATAAAGATTTTGCAATTGATTCGTGCTCGAAACATCCGAATAATACTTTATGAGGCTTTCAGGCTAATTTGTGTTGAGGCTGGATTTCAATCTTCCATGCGCAGCACCTTGGGGGAGCAGAGCAACAAGGGAGCTTCCATTAGCAGTCACGCGTGACAGCGTGATCACGATCCATGTTGCATGCCCAACTGACATGCATATCGGGGAGTATCGACGATACGAGATTTGCGCTGACATGTCCCCCTCGTGCCTGCATCACAAGCGCTAGAAGGTACATCATGCACAGAAGCAACTCTTGGATCGTCAAGTTCGAGGAATAAGCGTATTATGCACATGTACACTGCTTGTTGTCGATAGTCGCTGAATTAGCCGAATCATTGTCATTCGCTGATCTGCGGTGAACACGAAGGCCTCAGTTGTATACTTTCTGCCACTGGCATAAATTTTTTTGTGCGAATAACTTTCATAGGGAGAATGCGACTGCAATCAGCAGCGTTGGGGTCACGTGTGCTACCCACTTGCCATCGGACGACTCTACTCCGAAACCCACTTAGACATGGGCAGCGCACCCCATCGAATGTAACAGGTTCAACATTGCTGGAGGAGCTCAAAGTTGCCACAGATATTCTTCCAGATAGTACTCTGAAACCCGAAAGCGTAGCTGGTGAAAATGTGAGCACTGCCATGGTGAACAGCGAACTGGTCAGCCACATCCTTGCTAACACATCGGCGTTCTACGACTTTCAGGCATGATCCTAAGGATTAAATACTCAGACGTCTGGCAACTGAATTGTTTTTCATTTTTTTTTGCATCCTGTATCTATATGTTTCCCGCAACTTGAATGTTGACGGTTCGTTTACCGCATCTATGGAATGCAGAACGCTATCGAGAAGGGTGTTGCAAAGGCAGCAGTTGACGCACCTGGAAATAAATCTGCGGCTGTTATCAGCGCATTGACTAATACAGTTATCCTACTCAACAACAGAGTAGAGGGGAAGATTGTAATTGAGGTGAACCCAAGGTTGTCAGATAACGCAGGTGCGCAATACTACTGTCTAAGGTGCTGTTCATATGATGTTCCGATATCCTCCTTGTATGATTTTCGCGCCCAAAGACTCGAAAAATCCTGCTTTGTCAAGGACGACCTGTTATCAGACCGACGTTCCACAGGTTTGGTCACGGAAGACTGGCATCTTCTTTCTTGTTTCGGTACCGCAAGTAAGAAAATTCTGCATCAAGTCAGAATTTTCTTTAGTAAAATTGTGTCTTCGGCCCACACCGTTCCGGCTTGAGTTAAGGAAGACAGCAGGTTCATGTTTCCGTGAATACGGGTTATTATTTCCCAATGCATCACCTTTAATCAGTATGGAATAGAAGTGTATATTTGAAGTTAAAGATGGTATCATAGTTTACATATGAAATCAATATATACCTTGCTGTACCGGGTACAGTGAGCACCGGATGCAATGGCGTCACCTTCTCTGGAGCCAGTTAGACTGTTTGTACGGCCATTATCTATCACGTAAGCTTATTGTCTATTCACGCATACTACCAATATTCGTTCGTGTTGGTTGACGGTACTGCGCATTATTAGATAATCGATGTGTTGCTTTATACCCGAGACTCGGAAACAATGCCGAGTAATAGCTGTTCGAATGATACCGCGGTATATAGTGCATTGAATCACGTCTGCTGTGGAAGCTCCCTGTTTTCGCTCCAAGATGAAGAAAAACAGGCTGGGTCCAAGTTTTGGTCGATGATGGCTCATTTATTGGCTCATTTGAATGAACTATACGGGTCACCCAATTCGGATTTCACACTGTAATTCTCAGCTCGGCTATTTCAACCACTTGTCGCTACATCTCAATCATATCTATGTCCGCATGTTACAGACGTAATGGAATTCTCTTGCCAGTTGAGCAGGCTAGTGTCCGTTTGGCTTACGTCCTCGTATTGTGGCGGTGCCCCGTCTCTGCACTCGAGATCCTGCATATTTGTCTTCACCGGTAGCTAGGTCGGCTAACGGAAGCTTACAGGAACTTTCAGGTGGCTCGTTTGAACAGTCTCGTAAACGTCTCGGTCAAAGCTCCAGTTGTCGATGAATGCGGGGAAATTGTGATGGCATGTCCATTCACGGACATCAATCCCACTCGTCTAAGAATTGAAAAGTACTTGCTGGAATAAGGCGAGTGACCCTGGGTGACTCTGCGGTGGCTAGCAAAAATTAAATTCAGTTTTACGCCGGCCCACTTGCACGCAGCCCGAATCGCGTCGTCAGACAATCTATAGCCGGGATCTGTGCAGATAGCCTCGTTGCTGAGGCGAAAGGCATCGTAACAGAATGCGTCCTTCAAGGCATGGAGCCTTCCAAGCTGCTGGTGCAGATTCCAGCAACGTGGGCAGGCATCCAGGCAATCCAGGCTCTTCAGAATGATAGCATTGACTGCCAGGCTTCGCAGGTCTTCACTCTAGCTCAAGCAGCAGCAGCAGGCCACGCCAAGGCCGCTGTAGTCTCCCTGAACATCACCCACATCAACTTATGGTTCGATGAACACCCTGGTGCCATTCGGAACCCTCAGGTGCGGGCTGCAGTGGCCACCAGTAGCCTGGCTTCTCTGAGGTGGTCACTCAAGAGTAGTACACTACACAACCGACAACACAAGATCTCAAACAATTAACTCCGAGCGGGCCTGGTGCTTTCTAGCAGCTCATGCTGCAGTAAATACAAATCAGCCAGATTTATGTAGCGTTTGCGGTAATTTTTATGCTGCCTGTTTCTACCAGGGTCAGGGGGGTAGCAATTTAAATTTTCGGGCCCCAAAACGTGACTGAATGATGTCGTATGACGTATTGCAAGTGTAATGAATCGTTACTAACCTGAGACGGAGGATAAGTACTAGATAAGACCTCTCTGTGGTTTCAATTCAGGTTTGAGTTCTTCAACAATCTTTTGCCATTCAGATTTCACTACAGTGGCCGCGTACGTTAGAGTATTCTTACAGTAGCTAACTTGAAGAACTCAAATCGTTGCAGCAGGCAACGTAGCGAAGGTGTGTATTTAGAATGGCGCCCATCTAAGCAGAAATATCATAAAACTTAGCTTCCTGTTTCAAGTAATTGGGCTGCTGGCCTCATGAATTTGCATATCTGCGTCAATATTAAACATTGCAGCAAACACGATCTTCACTTCACCTCTCTGGATGGTTCCACAGCCCAAGGCCTGCTCTGCAAGGTGCTTGTACTGTGCTTTAAAGGTGTTGTGGCGGATATAGACAGGAGAAGGAAGGAATAGATCAGCGGAGTCAGGCTGAAAGTTGACCTGGCGTGCCCTTGCAATGCTAGGAGGACTCTTCGTGATGACCTGACTCGTACAAACTGTTGAGAGGGCGTGCAAGGCCAGGGCACTCTAGAGCAGCACACTACATAACTGACAACGCAAGGTCACAGACAATTAAATCCGAAATGATTTGGCGCTTTTCCAGCATGGTATCGTAGTGTTGTGTGTCACTGGTTCGAGTCCTGGTGAGTGCGAGTTGGTTCAGAGTATTCGGGCAGTTTTGGAGCCCAGAATGCGTTAGAATCCAGTCCAGGCACAGTCGCAACGTGGCAGGTGTTGCGCACGATCGTAGTGGTCTAAAATGTCATCAATTTGGTTCGCAAAACTCATTAAATTTGGTGAAATGTCATGTTTTGGTCGGCCAGTTTGTTGAGGGAAGCACAAGTGTGAGGAGCCAAAGGTGCATCATTGAAAGCAGAGAAGATATTGTAGGTTTCAGGGAGGGGTACGGGTACCCAATACTGGAATTATGGGAGCTCCTGGAGTACAGGGTATTTCAATTGCTTGCAGGGGCCTCGCCAAGATGCTGGTGTCAAGAGTGATGTGAACATGGGGGTACAGACTGCGGTGACGATTTTCAGTTACTTCAAGCAGTACGGCATTGGCACGAAGATTCTGGCTGTGGGGTTGCGGACCGCTGAGGAGGTGATTGCACTGTCTGGGTTGGACTATATGGTTGTGCCTGGTGGTGTGTGCAAGCAGCTTGCTAGTCAAGGTTGGTGTCTGCCCCCTTCTGGTGTTGTGTGCTTTCGAAAACCGAGCAAGATGAGCAATCTGTCGCTTGTAGGTACGCTTGATGGCTACAATGACGGCCTGACTGCCCTCGAGGATAATGCGGGCTGCGGAATTCCGGCGCTGACACCCGAAACTGCGAAGAAGGTGCAGTTCGAGAGCTTCGAGGGTCTCAGTGAAGAGTCGTTCAGGGCGGAACTCGGCATGATTGGCCAAGATCTGCTCGTTGCGAAGCTAGAAGACGACTACAAGACTGCAGAGCGCGTTGAAGGATTGGTGGCGAATCTGGCCGTCGCGCGTGAATAATTTTCGGGTTGCAAGCACCGGCGAACACAGATAATCCGAAGTGAACTTGAAATTGTTTCCTGTGTGCCTGTTCCATGGTTGCTTGATTTGTGAGTTGTTTTTGCTGATCGTCATCGCTCACAACGCTCCCATAGCTCTCTAGTAGGCTCACAGGCTTGTAACGGTGGAGTTTGTACACATTACTTTTCGGCACAGTGCGATTAGCGAATCTTACAATGCCATAAATTATAATATTGAGTTGTTGCACTGGTTTACTTGCAGCATGTGGCAACAAGAATCGCTTACAAAGTTGACATGCAAGATCAGGTAGTTGCGAAGTGGCTACAGGAAAGTGCAAACTGGATTGTGTTGAATCTGCGGTTACTGTGAGTCGTCATGCGAGGGAGGAGACAGACAATATAAAAATTAGTCGATGTTTGACTCCAACAAGCATCATTGATGGGTATGTTTACCTAGATGTAATCCGGATTTTGAAGAAAGGACAGCAACTGTGAGAATTTGCTCTCCTCCAATTACCAGAATCAGATTGGATGTCCTTTGCAGTTACAAGGCACCTGGTGGCGTGGCA
>JAULKQ010069712.1:0-21083 GCA_032356285.1 Smithsoniella earleae | reverse complement strand
TGCCTCGCTAGCTTTACAGAAGCAATCAAAGGAGAATATGCCGTCAAATCATCAGTCGTGCAGTCGTACATTTGAATCCCATGAACTAATCCGTGCATAGAAACGCGCTTTTCCTATTCAGCGTATAAATCTAACTCGTAGAATCTGCTTTATATTCTACATACTATCTCAGACCCACCTGTAGGCCGATATTTCGTTGTTGAACATGAAGAGGCAGGTGAACAAGTGCCAACTACACTGTACTGTCGCTGAAGTTGCGCGCACTTTGTGAAGACGCAAATCGATTTGGGTTCGTAATCTCCTCGTGCAAGTTCCACTTGAAAATATAGCTGTGGGGAATGGCGCTACGACTCGGTTTCCCACACTTCAAGGTCATAGCGATTTGAATGGAAATGGCAGTCATGCGCTACATATCCACAACTCAAAGAGCCACGAGATTGTGTACATAACTAATGTTGATTATCCCTTTAGAGTTGATGTTTCTTGCTAAATGTCAAGACGAGATAGGTCACTTGCTTACTCCACGGTGTACGATAGTCCGTCGCCAATAAGTCACAATCGCCGAATATAATCATTTGTCACTATATAAGAACCATATTCGGCACTCTACAACACATGTGTGTTACTGAAATAAACCTCCGCGGGCCCCACAACTCGTGAATACTGGGCTAGCATGCTTGCGTATCTTCAAAAACTCGAATCCCCATGAACACTACTGATCCCATCTACTTTCACACTAGCGTCCCCTCCCATGCAAATGAACCCCCTTAGAATGCGTATTACGTCTCACTGACTCCTCCGTGGATCAGTTCGAAGAAGCTCACATTCATTCAAGTGCACTGCTTGCAGAGAACACGGCACTGGACAACATGACGAAGACGCATCACAGATTCTTCCTGGATAAGATCGTTGACGAGGAGGAGTGGACTCTCTTGTGAATTAGTGTTAGCTAAATATCTATGCGACATTTTGCACACTGTACCATGGACAATCCAGAAAGGCAAATTTCCTACCAGTTGACGAATCTACCGACTGAACTACAGATGTAAGTCTCAAAAGTATACACAATGACCAGCTTCACTAAAAAATTGGCAAACTCTTGAAATGTGAGGGATCGGAAGACATCTCTGTCACTGGCCTGGTCTATCTGTTCACCCTCCGGAGTCTCGTAAAATTGCACAGGTGGGATGTATACAACAACAAGGAGTCAATTATGTTCCATCTCGTTCCTTCGCGTCACGTTGTTTTGTATTCAATGGCGGTGTTGACAATCCTCGACCTTCTTGAAACAGTTCAAAGCCGAACGTCTTGATAACAACTGTTGAGCCACAACAAACTTGGTCTCAAAGTGTGATTTTCATTCCATGTATATACAGAAACACTTGTACGAGTACCTGAGGAGATGATCAATACTCAAGAAACTCGATGTACAGACCAATTCCTATATCTTTCGAGTCGCGTCTTACTCGTTACAAGCAAACTCAAAGTTAGATCCGAATTAACTGTTACTGTAATAATGGGGGGATTACTGTTAAAGAACAATTTTTGTCGCCCACAAAAACAATTTGTTCAACGACATCCACGTTAGTCGCGATACATCGGCATATCTACGTATGACACCCCCGTTAGCGGTTACCCCGCGGTTGAGCATCACCAGTCTTAGATTTCGGTCGAAGCGGAGTTTTTTTTCGTAACTTCCAAAATTTCCACCAGAGACACACCCTTTCAGTGTTGGAACAACATACAATTGAGTTCTCTTGAGTGTACTGTAAACCCTCTTTGCAATAGCCATGTTCCAGCATTAGCCCTGAGTACATCTTGCAGAGTTATTCTTTTCCGAGAAGCTGGACCCTCTCATGGCCAAACTTTGAGGCAATACTTGCGTCCATGCTCCGTGTCCATTGCCATTTTTTGATATGTACTGAAGGCCATGAGCCTAGAGTCGTCGCGTCTTCCGTCACACACTGGAAGTGAATCTTTAACTTCGTATGAGTTAACACTTTTGGGACTTAGTAAAGCATATCGATACACGTGCAACACACTGTCATCGGCTTGGGGATGGTATGGCCAGTCACGCCTTAAGGTGTGCCACTAAGAATACTGAAAACTGATAAATTGTTTCTTACATGACAAAATAAGAAACTTTTGCAGGCTGTAATATCCCGCCCGCACTCCTTATTCGTGTTAGGAAAACATTATCCCGCTCCTTCTGCGCTCGGTGATGCATCTCAAGAAGACGGTGCACGTTGTAATACGGTACGGCGTGTGCGCGGATGAGATGAGTTACTTTGGTTATGGTGGTGATTACACCGAGCGGTGGTGTACAGGAGAGCATCGACCAACTTGATCGACATGTATCACGTTTCTTGTGGTTCTCGTATCGCACAGGATTCCAGCCAATAGGTGTGCATCGTAGCCAAAGAAGCGTTTTTCAATTCATCACTAATCTTTTTCTAGATTGCGATAGGAGGTGGACTTCCCAACGTTCCAGGGCCAAACCTGTTGCATTCTTGTAGGTCTAGATGGGTTAACAGGAGACGTGGGATGGGGTTGCACATTACGCAGCTGTCAAATGCTGCTTGCGCAGGTGACTTATAATAGTTTTCATTTTCCACTTGCTGTATCATGGCAGTAACGACTGGACAGTGGACACTTGTGCAGGCGCTGTTAATGCAAGTTAGTCGTCACACAGATTCGAACAACGAAGCGGGGATTCAAAAAGCTAGAAAGCAAGTGGTCGGATTTTTCCATGACGAGCCACTGTCAGCCTGCCTCTCTATCCATGCAATTTGCAGAGAAGGGAAGAAGTATGGTCTTGTGCCGGGGCGTTGGATGGGTCCTTATGCACTTTGCCGAGCTGTTACCGACATTTCGCATGCCAAGCTACGAGAATTGGTAAGAATAGTTCTCATCGAAACCGGGGGGGGGGCGCCGTGTCTAGATCCGGCCATGTACGTCGCCCCTGGCTTTTGTCCTGCATTCTGTCCGTTTATTTTTGTTCAAGCAGTCTAAATTTGCAGATTACATTCCCAATTCGATAATCTTGACTCCCATTCGCACGAGACGCGTGGACGCGAGTCAACATCACCTATGCCTGGGCTTCTCGTCTTGGTACCAGTCGTCCTTGGAGTTGACCACTTGAACTCTGTTTATGCTGAGCAACTTAAGGAAATACTGCAATGGAAGCAATCCACAGGTATTATAGGAGGGCGGCCTGGACACTCATATTACTTCATGGGCTTCCAGGTGATCAGCATGCCACCTATGTTATTTTACACCTATCCTTGCATTAGAAATACCATATCTGTGTGATATTGATTGTTGAGAAATTTGATTATTTGTGCAGGGGGATCATATGCTATGCTTGGATCCACACACTATTCAATCAACAGTAGCTGAGCCCGAAGACACGTCAACTCATGAGCCCGTTGTTATACTCACTGTTCCAATGACAGCCATCGACTCTACAATGGCTCTAGGATTCCATTGCCAGTCACGTACAGATTTAGACAATCTACTCTCTCAGGTAAAATCTAGCTTCATGCTGTACATACATGGTAAATTTTGAATCAAATTGATGCTGCTGCATTGGGGAGTTGCAGGTCATCGAGTTCTGACAGGAATTTTTGCTGCTCAGGTTCAAGAGCTTGCTGACACTCATTCGCGAAATCCTTTGCTTTGCGTTGGCTCATTGCCCGAGCTGCATCATGATCTGGACTGTTCTTGGGACTCCGGAGATGAAACAGCAAGCTGGGAGGGTTGTGTGAAGCAACAGTCAATAGAAGCGAAGTTTGGCGAATTAAATTTAGCAACAGCCGCAGAGGTTACAGGCTGCAGTGTTTCCAGTGTTCAGGGAAACCATCTAGAAGTGCAGAGCACGTCTGAGTGGGAGTTGGTTTCCAAGAATTCGGCCCCTCACGAAGAGGACAATGACACCACTGTGTAGCGGTAGCCTGACGTAGCATACTAGTTGTTAGTATTTGCATTTTAATACTGATGATTTTGTCAGCTACTGAACATGAATTGGGCAAGGTTAGCTCATTATACTCAATAAGGTCTGACTGTTCCGTTAGACCCCTGCCAAGGATGCTATATGGGGCTTCGCACAAGATATACCTGTCCACATTCATGTATATTACGTCTTGTGCTACATGGGTGTCGGAAGTTTGCATGACGTTGTTAATGTTCCCGTTAATATCTGCTGTATTGGTATTGTTTTGTTTCCGATGACGAGGAGCGCTCCGATTGACTGGGCAGACTCCCATTTTTGTCGAATCATGTAAGAACAATTTTTGTTGGTCGAGCCGGAACTATTTTTGGCATGGGAGCTGGAATGCATGTGATGCATTCGTGTTGGAACCTGGAGGCAGGTAATTGAAGCGTTAATCGGACATTCTCCCGCATCGCGCAAAGCACTGTGCGCTAAATGATTTATATTGCGGATAGACACAGCTCGTGTGTGAGTTGTCTGTCTGGCGTCAAGACGTGTGCACGTTCGGCCTTCAAGACCTTCACTGTAGTGCTTGAATCATTCATCCTCGCGGAGAGATAGCTTTTAGGGTGGTACCTTCTAATACTCCGTCAGCGGTGCTTCCCGTTGCCTGGTGATTGTAATCACTGTTGGGCCCCCTGCCTTTGTGGAAGACTTGACTACAGGTGTACATTAAGTCTACTAAAGGGCAAATCACGTACTGTTGCGTTTAACCGCATTTTGCATGGAGTAAATTGATGAATGGAACCAGCAGCGATGACAAACAGGAGGGGTCAAAGCAGGTTTTCAGGCCAGTCCGACGGCCGTCAAAAATGTACGGATACCGAGTCAAACTGAATGATTTTAGATGTACACTTTAACTGTGTAGTTGATCACAGTGCTCCTGATACTGACGCATTTCTACGTTGCAGTGCGGGGCTTCAATTCACGGTGCAGTCTCCGGCGGAAATCCAAGCGTGCTCAATCATGCAAGTCCACGCTAATACACTGTACAAGGTAGGGAAACAACCATATACCCTTGCCCTCTTATCAGTATCGATTGACGGAATCGCCGATAGGATGTGACGGCATGTCTTGTGCAGATGCCCAGTAGAACGCCAACAGAGGATGGTGTCCTGGACACACGGTTAGGTGTTAGTTCTAAGCGCTCGTTGTGCTCAACTTGCGGTTACGCCCTCAAAGATTGCGCCGGTCATTTTGGCGTGATAAAGCTGCCTGTTCCTGTTTTTCATCCGGTGCGTCTACTATTACAACCCATCGAGGTTGTGCCAGGAACTTCGCGCTAGTCAGTTCACCAGATAATGACTATCGAACATGTTTTCAGGGTTATATGACTCTGACTCTTAAGGTACTGCAATGTATTTGCAAGACCTGCGGTCGAATGCTGCTTGCTGATTCGGTCAGAGGTGCTTTCTTGAAGCAGATTTCGGGACGACGCAAGGAACGGGGTAGCAACAAAGGATTACTCAAGGCGATTGCAGTAGAATGTAAGAAAGTCAAAGCCTGTCACTACTGCGGAGCACCCAATGGTACGGTGAAGAAGATTGCTGGAACCTTGAAAATGATTCACGATCCATATTCCAAGCAGGTGTGCATCACCCCTGCGCAGTTGACAGTAGCAATTCTTTGCTCTTCTTATTTTGAAATTTGGCAGCAGCTATGATGCATCCTTTCTCCAGATACCTGATGGATCACATATTTTAATTAACACTACAATTCGCTGAGCTCTGCAACTCTCACACCAAATCCCTCTGAGTTAGTCTGCCATATCAGCACCCTTTCTTTTCAGGAGTTTGGATGTCATATGGAGTGTGTTATTACAGGATGCCAACAAGTCCATGCTCCTCAGCAATTTATCCCACCTGTTTGAGCAAAATTCTGAGCTAGAGAAGCTTGCGGACAAAGCTATGGACGATCTGAATCCTGCCAGAGTATTTCGATTGTTCCAGAAAGTTCTTGACCTGGATCTCCCGTTGTTGGATCTTGCTTGTAGACCTGAGGATCTTCTGATTCTGGCCATTGCTGTCCCTCCAGTTTGCATCCGCCCTAGTGTTGAAATGGATACTGGTGCGGGCTCAAACGAAGATGATGCAACTACAAGGCTGTTGGCTGTGTGTGACATGTCCATCTCCATTAGGAAGAACCTGGACATGGGTATCTCATCATGGGAAACAATAATGGAGCAGTGGGACTTCCTGCAGGTATTTTATCAGTGGCTTGGTAATCTCGCTTGTTGATATTCGTGTGCTTACTACTGGATTGTAGGTAGGTGAAATGTTGAGCACAGTTATTGTTCATGCAGGTGCCATTACCCGTGATTGATGCTCACGCGTAATGCAGGTGCAATGTGTCAAGTACATCAACTCTGAGATCCGACTCAACTTAGAGTATCAGAAGCATGACAAAAAGACACATTCTCGTGGCTTTGTCCAGCGGTTGAAGGGAAAGCAAGGCCGTTTTCGTGGGAACTTATCTGGGAAACGAGTTGATTTCTCTGGGCGAACAGTGATATCTCCTGATCCCAACGTTGCCATTGATCAAGTCTGTGTCCCTCTGCATCAAGCTAGAATTCTCACCTTCCCAGAGCGAGTAACCTTGGGCAACATGGAGGAAATGCGACGAGCTGTATCTAGAGGTCCAGAGTGGCCTGGTGCTAACTCACTGGAACGTGCAAACGGAAATGAAGTGTTTGTTTTGAAGTCAGCGTCTGTTCGAGATCGTCTGTCAAAACAGCTGCAGGTGTGTATTCATCTTCCAAACGTGTGCGTGTGACACAATAAAACTGCAGCATTTGTCTGATGCTCGGGGTTGATAGGCTTTGAGCTTGTTCTATGTTGCAAACATCATTGCCTGTTAATCATGGCTCTCACCCATTGGTGTTTGTCATAAACTCGCAGGTTACATTTGTCTTCCGTTGTACAGGTCGGTGACATTGTCAATCGCCATTGCAAAGATGGGGACATTGTGCTTTTCAATCGGCAGCCGTCCTTGCATCGGCTATCAATCATGGCGCTGCGAGCGAAAGTTTTGCCATGGCGCACGCTGAGATTCAACGAATGCGTCTGTAACCCCTTCAATGCTGATTTTGATGGCGATGAGATGAATCTTCACTTGCCACAGACACAGGAGGCGCGAGCAGAAGCAAAGTTGTTGATGAGTACATTAGCTAATTTGCGCACACCCAAGAATGGCGGAATCATGATATGTGCTAATCAAGACTTTCTCACTTCGGCGTATCTCATTTCTTGTAAGGATTCATTCTTTACTCGCGCACAATTTGCTCAAATGTGTGGATTCATGGGAGATGCAACTGATCGGATTGACTTTCCAGTATGCTCTTTGATGGCCTACTTACATGTGCAATTGCATGGGTTCGCAGCCCTAATGACTAGTGCATCTATGTCTGTCAGCTCAAGCATACATCTTGTGACTGTCCTTGGGTATGATGCTACATCAATTTGCCCTCCAAGCTGGTCTAACCAGCTCTATGCTGGATTAGCTTACAGTGAGCGCAACATTCTTTGAATTTTTTTAATGGGAATTTGTTTTCATTTAACATCATGCTAAAGACATTTCTTTTGGGCCATGATGAAGATTTTGGATCCAGGTGCCAGCGGTCATAAAGCCTATTGAGCTTTGGACAGGGAAGCAGGTGATATCTGTTCTAATACGCCCTAACGTCAAGTGTCCAGTGTTTGTTAACATTGAGTTAAAGGAGAAGATTTATACCAGCAATGAGCACCTGTGTGCCGCAGATGGGTATGTTTGCATTCAGAACTCAGAGCTGATCAGTGGCCGCATTGGGAAAGGCCTGCTGGGGGGTGCAAAGAATGGTCTTTTTGGCACCCTAGCTGCTCGCTACTCTCCATCAGCTGCAGGTGTGGTATCTGGCAGTATTTTTTGACAGGATTAATGACACATTCTGTTGTGATGTAGATGACATTTGTTGCATGTCCAGGACAGTGTATGAGTCGCTTGGCCAAAATGAGTGCACGATTTATTGGTGAAGAAGGTTTTAGCATCGGCATTACAGATGTCACACCAGCTTCTCTTTTGCAAGTTGAGAAAAAATCGTTGATAAAGAGCAACTATAGCACATGTGATGATTTGATTGGCCAGTTTCGAAGCGGAACTCTTGAGCTGTTGCCAGGATGTGATGAAGATCAGAGCCTAGAGGTGTGTTTTCTTCTCTCTGTTCAGTCTGTCACAAATGTGTTCGTAGTAGTGTATGCTCTGATAGGGAAGGCCTGGAATATTTGTGCAGCACCGAGTTCAAGGAGTACTGAATGGGGTTCGTGATGCTGCGGGCAGACTGTGCATGCGATCTCTGGAACAACGCAATGCACCTTTTATTATGGCTTCGTGTGGCTCAAAGGGTTCTGCCATCAACATTGCACAAATGGTGGCGTTGGTAGGTCAACAGTCAGTTGGCGGCAAGCGATGTCAAAATGGGTTTGTGGGCCGCACTACACCACATTTTCCAAGGTACGTCTACAGTGTGGCACTTGGAATCATCCTTATCCTGACACCTTGGACAATTGCTAATGTATCTGGGTATACTTGCTGCACTCGCAGGCATACCCCCCGAAATTTAGCATACATCAATTGAAACAGCATGCGACTCGCATTGCAGACCCTCTGCTTTGGCGTTACTTTTTGCTGTGACATGTCTGTCCTTGTAGCAGCGTTCGGAGCCCATGTCATGCGATTTGGTCATTCGATGTTGATATACAGGGGTGACAAGTCTCCGGCTGGAAAGGGTTTTGTGGCTAATTCATTCCACAGTGGACTAACAGCTACAGAATTCTTCTTTCACACTATGGCAGGACGCGAGGGATTGGTGGACACAGCTGTCAAAACTGCTGACACTGGATACATGTCTCGCCGTCTGATGAAGTCCCTGGAGGACTTGTACCTATGTTATGACAGTACAGTAAGGAATTCTTCAGGGGCAGTTGTTCAGCTTGCCTATGGTGATGATGGCCTTGATGCATTAGAGATGGAAGGCAAGGATGGCCAACCTGTGGAGCCTGCATCCTTGCTACAGGAAGTTAAAGCCCACACCGCCCAGGTTGGCCTTGATCTTTCGCAGAGAGCCAACAGTGTTCCATTACCAGATACTCTATTGGCTCATGCCAATGCGCAGGCCACAATCCCAAGGATGAGTGGGAGGATTGTGCACTCAAGCTCTTTTTCCACTAGTATAATAAGCACTCTGCAGAAGCAAATTGAGAAATACAGAGTGGCAAGGAGAGATTGTGGACTTGCAAAAGACCAAAAGGGAGATGACTTCTTAGAGTATTTGTGTGGCTTAAATGCTTTTTCTCCTGAGCAAGTGAACAGAATGTTTGACACTGCCTACAGCCGTTTTGAGCAAAAGGTTGCCGAGCCCTCCACCCCCATTGGTGCCATTGCGGCACAGGTGTGCACTCTCCAACATTTAACATGTTGCTTGAACCTACCTTGAATCTTTTTCACACGAAATTTGTTGTCTGTCCAGAGTTTGGGAGAACCTGGTACTCAGATGACACTGAAGACTTTCCACTTTGCTGGTGTTGCGAGCATGAATGTTACTTTGGGTGTTCCTCGCATCAAAGAGATTATCAATGCTGCAAAAAATATCTCAACGCCTTTGATGAACGTTGCTCTTGATGTTAGTGACAATGAAGTTTCAGCTCGCATAGTAAAAGGTAGACTTGAAAAGGCAACTCTGAAGGAAATTTCCAAGCGGATCAAACTGTCCATAGCAGAGAAATCACCCTCTATTTTGGTTACTCTAGATGTTGGTACAATAACACGGCTGAACTTGAGCATTAGTGCTGAAAGTGTCAGGTATGCTTTTACTATCTTATACATGTAAGGATTGTATTGCTTGCATTCACATTTGTACATTTAATATTGCACAATATATTCAACACTAACATACATGTGCAGGAAAATGTTGGTCGCCGATAGGAAATCAAAGGTGAAGGAAACGCAGATCAGAGTTGTAAGGTCAGATAAACTGCAGATCACTGCAGCTGACGATAATCCTGACAAGCTCGCTTCTTCGCTACATAGTATTTTACAGGCAATTCCAGATATTGTAGTGGCAGGGATATCCACAGTGTCCAGGGCAGTTATTCAAACAACAGAAAAGAGTGGAGGTAAGTCACCTTTGTCATAATGTGGCAAATTACGTCGTCTTTGGAATTGTCACTAAATTGACGCATGAATTGCAGAGAAAAAATTTTCTCTGGTAGTGGAGGGTACTTCGTTCAGGTCAGTGATGACATCACCTGGCGTAGACGGAGTCAACACCACCACCAACAACATAGCTGAAATAGAAACCGTTCTTGGCATTGAAGCTGCAAGAACGAAAATTATGAGTGAGATCAAGTACATTTTCGATCAGTACGGTATGGGGATAGATTATCGGCACATCATGATGCTTGCGGACTTGATGACATGCAAAGGCCAAGTACTTGGAATTACTCGTTTTGGAATAGTGGACATGAAAGAGTCTATACTCCACTCAGCTTCGTTTGAAAGGACAACCGATCAATTGTTTGATGCTGCTGTCAAAGGCATGTCAGATCACGTTACAGGTGTATCGGAAAGTATCATATTGGGTAATCAAATGCCTATTGGAACAGGATTATTAGATATAAAACAGCAGAGTGAAAAAAGTGTACACAATATGCGACCAATGCCACTCATGGTACGATGATGTAACTTAATCTTTGAAATTGAAAAAACGCAATGGGTATTGGTAAGACCTACCCATTCGCTATCCTTGTATCAACTCGTAACAACCCGTGCGTTATGATTGATCTGGGCCTTAGCTCAGTGTCTGGAAATTCAAATGTGAAAATAGTCACTGTTCCAACTTAATTTCTTACTATCGTAGCAATACCTCGCTGCGTCCGTTGTATCTCTTCCACACATGGACTCATCAGCAGCCGTTAGTTTTGAGGGAGTTAATGAAAGAAACATCGAACAATTAAAAGACATTAATGCTGCGCTCTTCCCCATTAAATATCAGGTGGGTATTTTCCCACTTCTTAGCGATGCCTTGAATGCGAAAGCGAGCACCTGGTTCGAGCTCGTTGAAACATCTCGGCCTGAAGAAGTTTATTCTTGTAGAATCGTGTTTATCAGCAAGTGTTGCATTGCGGTGATGTTTCGCAGCTAGCAATGGCTGGGGAGAAGTGTATCGGCGCCATTGGCTGTCGATTACAGAGGGCTGAAAATAACATTATAATGCTGTATATTCTCACACTCGGTGTGCTAGCACCCTATAGGAATCAAGGAGTAGGTACGTACGCTCTTTTACGGTGATTTTTCGCATTCACGAGTCTACGGCAAGCTTAGTGCGATTTGTTTTCAAGTGTCTGCAGGCTCCGAACTCTTGAAGCGATGTTTGTATGTTTGCCAATTTGACAGTGCAATCAAGCGAGCCGACTTGCACGTACATGTAGCTAATATTGACGCCATCAGGTTCTACAAACACCATGGCTTTCAAGAGGTACGGGTAGATACCAACTATTATAAGAACTTGACACCAGGAGATGCAGTGCTTTTACGACGGCCCATACTACTCCCTGGAACTGAACCCACAGACGAGTAGTACAAACGTGTAACGTTTTATCTGTATCGCAAAATCTTGTTACAAAAGCCTCGTATCTATGGAACAAAAAAACCACGGCACGATAGTCTGCACGTGAGTACAAAAATGCTCGTAAAGGAGCTGAGAAGCGGGTCGATAAGGGAACCAAAATCTACACTACACATAATTTTTCATCCTATTAACGTTAACACTGTCCATAACTGTGGAACAGTTCAGCTCTCACACTGGCTAAAAGCTCCAGACATTCGGACTTAACCTTCGAGTTTGAATGGCCTGAGGAAGTTGACAACGATGATCCATGACTGTGAAATTTTTGGTGCTGCCTTCGTCTCTGGAGCTCTGCGGCATGTTCATCAACAGTTTCCAACGTAACCAGTCTACAGAACGTGGTGACAGCCATTTTGTCCACTCTCAAGCAGCAAGCCTCCACTGCTTTTTCAGCCTGCAATCAAGGACTCGTACCGTACAAAACACACAAGCGTGTACAGCACATCAACAAGACACCAGGTGAGGAGCATACAGTTCGACTCAAGCCACTGTCATAGAACACACACAGATCTGCAGCTGAGAGGTCCAGACTAGGGAACTTCACAGCAACTTGCTGCTGCACCAAAACCACTTCTGTGCTATTTGTTGCAAAGGCATTGCACACTGCAGTACAGTCTCGTAATTCACATGAGAGATCCAGGCGAGCTGTTTTGATTCCCTTGTGTTTCAACAGTGCCTCAATCACATCTAGCATGGCCGAGAAGGACGACGAAACAACAGTTGGGCCAGAAGTCTTCAACAAGCTGAGCAGCGACCCGCACTTCGACGCATCCATCATCATTTGTGGCTGCATGAAACATCGTATAAGTAGCAGTGGGCAAAACATCACTCTACTACAAAATCCTCCGAATAAGACTAAATGCAGACTAGTCGCACCTTAGACTTCCAAGCAAAGCCTGAAGCACCAGGGTTGTCGGCAGCAGCATCTACATCCAAGTCAAAAGGTAAATCTACATCAGAAGACCCAGGCACGCTGCAGTCTGGCTCATGCTCACCACAAGAGCTTCCACAGGGGCGATAAACACTAGCAACCTTCGGGTAGCTCTCAATGCCCAGGAGCGGGTGCTGAGCTGCCTGGTACAGCATCTTGAAAGCAGATGCAAGGCGCTCCAACTCATTTACACTCGTTGAGCTCTCAGTCAAGCTGCACCAGGTTACAGGCGTCACATGTATACACGCAAGACAACCACGAGCGCCTGCTTACGTAAGCATGACCCAAAGTACCACACCAGCCACTAGCAATGCTTTCAGCATCCCCATCAAGCAGCAGAGACGCCTGCTGTGCAACAACTTCCTGGTAAACCTGGGCATGGCGTGCCGTCATCTTGCTGGACCGCTGGACGTACTGTTTTGGCGCCCATTGGTGCACCACTGACGAGGCGGATACATGCAACAGGTAAGGGGCTAGAATCTCTCTCATTTGTACAGCTTCCCTCTGAATACGTCAGAAAGAACCCTCACTACTTGGTGCACAACGTTGGCTCACAAAATCCCGCCTGTACCGGAGGGAAGGTAAGAGAAGGTGAGTTGTCGCACCCTCTCTGCACAGGCAGCCGCACATGGTGCCAGAGTAAGCATATTTCCATGTCGGCAGTCTAGGATTTGGCCGTGGACGACTTCCAGAAGGTTGCGCATAGCTGAAGGGCAGCTGAGGTCCTCTATGCTGGACTGGAAAGCAATCCGCTGTTGAGCGCCAGCGATTGCATGCCGCCACTTCTGAAACTGCTGCCTAGGGATGCATGCAGCCCCATCTACCACAGCAAGCAGCCAGGGTAGGCTATGCAGTGTTTTAAGTGTCTTTGCATCCATTGCTGCAGGAGTGACAAGCAGTACGTCGCATGGAGCAGTGCAGGAGGGTGAGGATCCAGACAGGCTGGAAGCATGTGCGGCTAACAGGGTGTGCGTGGAGAGTGCAGCTGGTGTGCAATCGAGTGTAGCTATTGTCAGGCTGGGAGCCCACATCCGAAATGCTGCATACCAGTCCTGAACACATGCGAGGGGGCAAAGGATCATTGCTGGCATGTGCTTCTTCGCCCCTTGGTGCAGGACAGTAGGAAGCGGCTGTGTGTTGCTACTCTTCAGCAATGCACACCACACTGCCATCTGCAAGACAGAGGCATCCATTGTGAAAGTCCTTTGCACGGTTACCGAGCCAGACTTCATCAAGCAGATGCTGAGCGCACCATGGCGTGGCTTCCCAGCCCGGAGTCGTAAGCCAGGGCACAGCCTCTTACGTTCTGGTGCATCAAGCTTGCGAAGTAAGCCATTGACGCAATCTGGTACGGCTTCAGAATAAGGCACTGATTACCGACCATCTTGGTCACCGCATTGGATGACAAACATGTGATCGTGTGGCAGTCTTCGAGCTGGCTCGGGTGCTCCAGACACACGCAATCGTGCCCATTTCTGCACGGAACATTTGCGTTGGACTTTCTTCGCGAATAATTCGATGCGGTCTCGGGTATGTGCGTCAAATTGACTTTTGCTGCACAGTGGGTCTAATCCACCGACTTCGTGGACTATTACGGCACGTAGCAACGTCGTATTCGGATGTATATTAAGCTTTGTTCTCCTTACAAATGCTTCGGTTGGGTGTGAAGGTTAGCGCAACTTCAGGTTTGGCAGCGGATAATATGTCACGTATCTTACACGCAGGTTATGGCAGGCTCCAGTTCGAGTGGCTCGTGGTTTCAGTTATGGTAAATGCCGTTTCTAGGGGGAACAAAACTTGAACCTTACCTGTCTTTCAACATGATAGACTGCAGGCGCCCGCGCAACAGGGTACTCTGTCGCTTGCACTCCTCCAACAGGACATCGTTGCCAATTAGGCTGTCTTCCAATTGGTCTAGCCCCTCTTCCTCCGCAACTCCACAGTAGCATGAAGTATCGCTTTCTTCAATAGTCGTGTCCCAATTGTTGTGCCGCAACCGCTTTTGAGCGCTAATGGCTCCACGCAACTACACCAATTCACAGTTGATGGGAACTCAGACTGGGAAGCGGAGAAACACTCATATACTTGTCACCAAACTCAAATTGAGGCTCACTTATCAACCACAAATAGTTTGAAGAACATCAAATCATGGAAATGATTTATACTTAGTTATTGATGGAGACTGGTGACATACCTGGAGCAACTTCGAATCATCACTATCATCCCCGTGAAGATGCAGGGACCGGGGACGCTTTCTCGACGATTCCTGTGTTTCAGATCCGTGCCAGACGAACTCAAGTGAAACTTTCGAGCAGGATGACTGCTTTAGCGGTTCCAATACAATGGCATCGGGTGGGCGGTCATTCGCGTCAACATCGCCCTCAACAGGTAATCTAGGGTGAAAAACTGAACCCGACAAAGACACTCTAGTGTTATGTAGTGATTCAGACACATCATCGGGCGAATTTGACGTGTTTGTATGTTTGACCTCCCCCTTATCTAGAATGTCCTCAGGCGCTGTACTCAGAGTGCAAGACGAATCGTTGGCAAAGATACGCCAACCAGGCGTGCTTGCGCATGGTAAATCATTAACCAAATGAAGTGCCCCATTTGAATTCTGGGTTCGAGAAGCAGCTCGGCTCGTGAACGGCGTTGCAGTATCTGAGATAGCTGTACTAGCTTGTCTTCGTGAATCTTGACGAAAAGTAGAGTGAGGACTCAAGCTGCTTGGAAAACTGCCAGGAGACTTACACGTGGGAATGTTCTCTTGCGTGACTCGGCTGTCGTCATTAACCTGTGTCCGAATTCGAGCTGGTAGGATAGGTAAGTCGTTTGCAGTCTGCAAATTCGGTACTAAATTGATAAGAGTTGCGAATACATAAAAGCAGATAACTCACCATTGACTCTTATTGACTTGAAGTAGGTTCCATAAATGACTGATAGCATGTCTAAAATGAGGAATCCACGTCGACGTGTGTTCCCATCACGTACTGCCCTTTCTTCAATAACCACGACAAGAGCGAGCTTACATTCATACGATAAAACTTTGCAATACGCGACTACTTCTTGTGATGAATAAACAGTACATTAAGGTTTAATCTGGTGTTAAACATTAGCATCGCACAAATCTCAAATAGATTCAAGAGCTCGCATCCCATCTAATGCATAAGCTCCAATATTGTATACAAAAAATGTTGCTCAAAACGTTCTGGATGTAAAACCCTGCGTATAAGCTTTTGCAACGCATTAACAGGCCAAGTGCAAGGTATTCAACATTATGACATTGCGTCCGAGAGGGGTGAGGCGCAAAAGAAATCCCAAGAATCGATGACTATATGATGTTATGGACGTTCAAGCCGCCAGACCGTCAATATCTGCAATCAAAGCGAAAAACGCACCATTCCCAAGGTGACTACTCCTGATAAGCCCACAACATCAAAGTCCGCAACGTCACACAAAAAAACTAGGATAAGAATCTTCAAAGCAAAATAAGTTGTTTGTCAGCGAATCGTTCTCCCGAGGGCCCCGTAAGCCCTTCAGAAACAAGGCTACATTAACGACTAGCAGGATCTGCGGGCTGGCGGCGAAAAAGGCAACCCAAGCTAATCAAGTGAGTCTATTTTACAGCGTACAATTGACCCCTGCATCAGTGAAGGTTAAAAAGTTAAGTACACAACTGTCTATTCGCGTCGTGTCCCATTGAAATCTAGCGTATATCTAAGTTGGATAGATAGATGCTGAGATCTGTACGGTATGCATGCTTGGAAGTGCGTGCCGCGCCGTATCGTAAGATTACAGAGACCAGAACCCCATCAGCGTCGACAAAGCTAACGGTTGGGAAAACAGATGCCCTCATCAACTCTAGACATAAAAAAAATAGGGTCTTCAGCTTTCAGGTTCTGTGACAGGTAGTAAACTATGTACAAAAATCATCCTTTTAATGTTGTGCATATCTTCGGAGTATCTGAAAGATAAATATCTTTGGGCATCTCACGAAAGTATCTATTGTAGAGAAAAAGTATCTGTTGTAGAGAAAAAGTATCTGTTGTAGAGAAAGATCTTCAGCCTGCGACTCCAGGAAAGGGTCCAAGAGCCCTTCCAAGCATAGCTTCGAGGAGGTCGTGAGAGCTGAAGTCCATTTTCAAGACAACACGCACAGCTTTTAGTTCACAAGTGCATCCAACATGAGCTGAACGGCATATCGACGGTTCTTGCAACCTTTGTTACGTTTTGTGATCGCACAGGTTAGCCTTGAATGCTAAGGTGCAGTGATGTACTGAGGATCTCAGACTTGAGTGTATCACAAATCTGCAATAACGATCATCATGTGGATATTTGCAGCTTCTTGCCTGCAAAGTGGTCCCTTCGTGGGAAGTGCTGACGTTAGGTCTCATGGTATTCGGTTGACTAGGGATGTCACTGTGGATATTTGGCAAGAGTATGCAATTTAGATGATGATACTAAATCTAGTGATAAAATAGCTGCGCCGTGAGCAGGGAATGGTTTTCCATGCCTTTCCGTCCACGGTGCACTCCGAGTCACAGACTGTGTGTGACTCACCATGGAATAGCCGAGCACTGCACTGTGATGATTCACCATTGCACTGTCAAGCATGCCCAGCAGTAATGACGAGGCACATAAATGTAAGTAAGTTCCCATTCTGCGAGCTCAAGTACTCAACAACTGTTTGTCCACTGTTTTAAGTCTCCCTGTGGGTTATCGGAATAATAATGGAAACGAGGGTCGAGATGTCTTTACTGGTTGCACTGGGAAAAGATGAAACTTGCGGAGGAGTGTGCCATGGTTCGGTCATGAACAGAATGTGCCACAAATAAAATCTCTCTCTAACGAACGCATCTGTATCGATCATTATAGCTCGACAATTGCAGGAGCTCAGTTCAGTGCTGCTGCACCTCCGTCTTTAGCAATACTGAATCATCTAGTGCAAGTCACCATAGACAAATTACTACGATTAGAAACTTCTCAAGCCTTCGGTACCTATGTTATCTGATCCGTTGCGCGCAGAGCATGTTGTCGGCATCGACCTGGTACTCGACCTGTATGACCTGTATGACCTGTATGACCATCCTTGCCCGAAGCCACTTCATCCTGCACCTCCGCAAAAAAGAAAATTGAACACAGAACAGTGGAATTGCTTGTATATGCAGTGATCTGTTCCTTAACCAAGTGTATGACTCCGTAAATCTGCCGCAGATAAAACAGGAAGTTTCGTGAGATTATTAGTACCGAACAGGACTGAAAACTCAGGACCATCGTGCTTACAGCACACTCAATCATGTGACTTGCGTGCACTAACACTGTAGTATTATACATTGTTATCATGCCGGAATACATCGGTTGAGTCAACTGCAAATGACGGATTGCTTTGCCGGAACTTGCTTTCCTAAAATGGAACTTCACCGGACCAGCTCTGACACGCTACATTCAACCGCGACGACGATTTGTATAAGTGCATGTCACGCAAAGTTACGGATGCGCCTGAGCCAAGAGCTGCATGCGTGCATCCGGATATGAATCGAGGCTGGCTGTTCTCTAGTACGCAGGACCTTCATCCAATGGTTTCAGGCTCCAAGAGATCTCTGCAGTACTCTCACATGACAAATATTCCCAAGCGCACCGTCTCTATTATCCATCCAGCAGCTCCCTCCTAAGCCCAACAAGCAGCCACGACCCCACGAGCTGTGGCCCTCCGAGATGACATGCCCAGGCCCTCCGAGAAGAAGAGGACTGTTAGAAGATGACTTTTTTTCCTTCTTTTTGGCTCTTTTTCTTCAAGTGCTCGCAATGAGTATGGATGATGCACAGCTACCCTATCTCAATTCCATGTGTTTCTTTACCAGCCGTGTAGCTTACCTGCCCACAGCCTACGTTGTTCTATACCCTTCCCCATTAGTCTCCTGGTGTGAGCTTTGGACTCAGTGTCTCAAGATTACAAATGCAACAGAAGCAATTGCTGGCATCATACCAGAGCAAAGGCAGTTGACTTAACTGTAAATTTTTAACTCTGATTAATCACAAGAGGGGACATGCGCTCCTGGTTGGAAGCCGCGCCCTATACTTCTTGCAAGTGACCTGGAGCAGCGCTGAAAGACGTGCCTATTACCCTGAATCAGAGATACGCTAATTTGTACATGAATCTCACATATGCTGCTTTTGACATTCCCACCAGTGCAAACACATGCTGCAAGCTCCCTGATAAACCCGCCATCACCAGCTCTAGATTCCTTCCTTCCCTGGCTGGATGTAGGAGAGGTGACAGTTATGAGGTGCTAGCACCTCACTAAGCCCTGCCTTCTAGCAGCTGTAAAACACGTGATTTTGAATGAACTCTGTGTCCTCAGATTACAAACGCAATTGAGGGAAATGCTAGTATCATACCAGAGCACACAACAGGCAGTTGACACAGCTGTAAATTTCTAATTCTGATTAATCACAAGAGGGGACATGTACTCTTGGCATACTCCCACTAGCGCATGCACACTCTGCGTCCTTAGCATTACAGATACAATGAAAGCGTTCAGGCATCTCACCGCTATCCTTGTAGTCGACTCGACCAATATAGTGCAAAAGTCAGTTACAGGATGGAACATGAGCTCCTTGTTGAACCCATGTCCGATATTCGTAGTCATTGACCAGACAGAACATTGGAAAAAGAACCTATCACCTCGAATCAAAGTTACACTAATCTCTTCGTATCCCACAGAGAGCACTACAACGGAAGAAGGTCATGTCGAGCAGTGCCGTCGCAGCTTTGGCAAGCAGAATGGAATACCTCGAGAGGAATGCACTGTCAGACGTTACGAATACTTTATCATGATTCATGAACCGTGATATCTTTGGTTTCATGCGCGTCATCCAGCGTGTCGAATGATAAATCATGACACCGCGAACCACAAAATGTACGACATAATAGAGGTCAACAATCAATTAAATCCAACACGGATTTAGCGCTTTTCCATTCCTAACACCTGGGAGCACCGAGCCCGCCTTGAACACTGAACTACCAGTCTTTTGTGAAACAGACAAGGTGGCTGTCACATACAGTTTTTTTGCATAAGGATCTCTTACCAATTGCACACAAACACGGAATAAACGGAGCTGGCCGGGGGTTACAGGATTGAAAGCTTCTGATCGTTGGCTCTCCCTTTGTATTTTCAAAACGTGTACGAAACGTGGATTCGCCACTCCTGCGGCGGTTCGAGTTTTTCGCGCATCGGAGACAACTGTGAAAAAAACTGTAGGCTGAGTGTAGAGTGATCGTGTTGTAAGCCCGATCACTTGTGTGTTGGTCATATCCAGAGTTACATGTGCACATTCATGTAACAGCTGTTACAGAAGCCTGTGTGACTGTACTGCACTTGTACTTGTAACGCAACGACAACGATATGATGAGCAGTACACGTATGATATATACAACCACACAACCGAAAGCAATGGCATGTGTTCACGCATTACACATGCATGGAGTGCACAATCATGAGTTGTAAACATGACGACGCACTCTGCGCGCCGTGACGCAAGACGCGGTAGCCAAACCGTTTGAGGGGCCGTTGTTGGCAAATTGTTACAGATTAGGATGTTGTGATTTGATTGTGTACAGCAGGATCTGTTTACTGTCGACTATCGTCCAGGTCAGCTTGTAACAAACGGTGTAACTCACAACGGACCTGTGCACAAGTAACAAAGTGCAGCCGAGACTGGTTTTGAGGCGATTTCCATGGTTACCTAGGTTTAAGAGTCAGTGCGTCTTTATGGCCACGTAAAATCGTCTTGCGCGAGCGTTGAGCACCTGCTGCAACGCCAAACGTGGCTCAACCATGACACCAAGTTGACCGCGAGTATGGTTTCGGATACTGGGGATATTTTGCGTCAGATATTATCGTTGTTGCACGTGCGATGAGTTCAAATTCCTTAGTACGGCAAGTAGCCCTTGATCCGGAAAACTCTGCGCCTACACCCGCGCTTTAGTGCTGAGTGCAGTCCAACTGTTTTGATATGATGCGACCTTCACGAGCGAGTATCAAACCTCTCTGCTTAGGCACCCAATAACTTGAAGTTTGGTTACGCGGTTACGTACGAGGAATATGCGAGCTGAAAAAGGAACGGTCATATACGATCAATGTAGGACAATATTCTGGAGGCATTTTGGGGTCAATCCCGACGATTTTCAGCTCCCTAACAGCACCCTATCCACGGGCAGCAAAGCATTTAGATTTCGTAGCCGATTACTGGATGGTGAATTAGGCTTTGTCGACATGCACGACTGTCTTCGAGAGACGTCGACTTGTCTAATATTCATGGTAGTTGTAAACCAGTTTTTGGCATGCACGCACGACGCTCGATACCTTCTGTCAAAAATGTCGTCATTACATGTTCACAAGAGGCGTTCTCTCAGTTACACGTTGCGGTAGTCAAAGTGCTGAATGACGGAAAAGCGCCAAACCCTTTAGGGTTGAATTCATTATCGGTCTTCAATCGTCGCA